>JBCEWB010084483.1:0-12705 GCA_039654565.1 Peronia peronii
CGAGGGGATCGCCCTGTTGGATGCCAGATGCAGACTCGATGATCTCGTCAGCAATTAAGAGAGAGCTTGGCCTGGCGGACAGCGGCGAAGGCATGTTTCGAGGAGATGATCACGGCGGACCGAGTTGAAAGCATTTTTCATGTCAAGTTTGACAAGAATGCGTGGGTCGTCGTTCTTTATGAGACCGTTGTCGATAACAGCTCGAATTGCATGTGCGGCCGCCTCGCAGCCACCTGGGACGCCAACGCCAAGTTGAACAGGGGCCAGCTCCGTCTTGACCGAATTGATCGCCGGCCGGCAGGCTGCCTTGGAGGCCAGGCAGCGGAACACGTTGCCGACAGCGATGGGTCTGATCCCGCCGTTCCTCTTCCGCAGTGCTGTCACTCCAGTGTAAAAAACAGACCTAGTATTCTTTTTATCATCCTTCTTGATCTTTTTACGCCTATCTCTCGAGCATGCTGAGCGAATTGACAGCCACAAAAAATGTGTTTTTTGTTTGTTTGCTTTTTTTTTTTTTTCGTGACAAAAGAAAAACAAATCAAGAAAAAGGTGAGGAGGATAGAGAGAGAGAGAGAGAGAAAAAAAGTTTGCTTGAAGAGCTAAAGTAGACGCGCATTCTCCAGGATGATATCTTACAACAGAACTTCGACCTTGAGATCCTGTCACAGACTGAAAATGAAATGAAAGTAACTAAACTAAAACTTCAAAGAACATGTGCTATTATGATGACTAAAGTCCTTCGCCATCTCCTTGCATTTTTATAATGTCAAGGTTAAATGAATGTGTACGCAAACATTTACATCTACCACATTTAACACCAAAAGCGGATGGGATCTTGTTTATTAATGTTGAACTATGTCTAGGTCCACCTTGCTCTCTTCCTTTGTACACGTTTTTACAGGAGCACCGCATACTTGTTTTCTACTCTTACATTTACAACTCAAATAGGTTGTCCTTTTTTTTTTCTATTTCTTCTTTATCTCTTTGTCTTAAATTATCTGCTTTCGATTAGCTCACTGATTACCATCAGGCCTAATGTGAGGTAAATTTCAGAAGTCTTCCCTTTAGTTTCTTTTTCGTATCTTGTATTACCATTTATTTCTTTATTTATTTCCCATAATTTAATCAAAAACACTACTTTTATTATTCGGAGGGCATCTAGGCTGGATAGGCTCTAAATGTTTTAAGTCTGTCACTCACAGCGAAGAGTTTTAGGCATAAATTTCCTCCCCACCCCGTATTTTTGTTGTTGTTTTTGCTAGATTCTATAAGCGCTTACTTCCACCGTGCAGTCGGGTTCCTGCCTCTGAGCGCTCAAGTTCTGCTCAAATTGGACAGGAAGTTGCGGCATCGCGCCGGGTCTATTGTAGTTGTATGTCTTTGGATTACATTGATCATGAACGGAAGCACGCCCATCTCAGATCCATCTTTCGTTAGCCTTGTCAGTTGACGGAAATTGCGTCAAAAGAGAAGAAAGAAGGGAGCATGGCAGGCTTACGACAAACGCCACTTACTTGCAGTGGTCACACTCGTCCAGTCGTCGATTTATCATTCAGTGACATCACACCGTATGGTTATTTTCTTATTAGTGCCTGTAAAGGTAAATCATGGCTTGTTTGGTTTTTCTTTTTTACAAAAATTATTCTTGAACAACTTGTTGCTTCCAGCAGGAAAGGAAACTATATTAATAATTATGTATATTATATAGAATCTAAATTATCTAGATAGTATATAGACTAGATCTAGATATAGACTAGATCTTATCATCTAGATCTAGTTCTAGATCTAGTAGATCAAGAATCCAGATCTAGATATCTATGAAGGGAACTGCAGGGTCAGTGAATTCAAAATGGGGAGAGGAATGTTCACCTTAACTACTTCATATCCCCATCATTAATGTCAGATTGCACCAATGAGATTGCAAATAAATTCAAGATCGGTCAGGTGACCGAGGGAACATCGCTCACACATGGGTTTGCTTATATGGTGTGAGTATCTCTGAATGTTCTTCTGTGGTCAAGAGCTGCCTGCCATGTGCAAGGCATGTGCACAAATCAATATGTGAACAAAAATCGGATCATGTGACGGACCTCGAAATGCCTCAGGGTAGTGTAGGTTGGTTCTGTTTCGCCCCATGTACTGTTTCGCTCACATAAAATACATCGGTCTTTTTTAAGGCCTAAAAATTAGTTTAAACAATGAAATATCAAAAGATGACATAGTTTCAATTGAAATAAAAAATTATTGATATTTCACTGGTTAAACTTTTAGGTCTTAAAAAAGACTGATGTATTTTAGATGGATGAAATAGTATCAACCTACCCTACTTGTTAAACCCTCACATTAAGTCAGCAAGATGTCCCGGCCAGATTTTTTTGAGGTTTATAGATCTAGATGCTTTTGAGAGTGAATTTGCCACTTCACAGCCAGGTGACTCTTCAGAGAAGAGGAAACACCACAGGACCCATGCATACTCAGCTGTGGCTAGCTTTGGGAAGAGATCCTCGAAGACACACAATGTAACTGGTTTGAAGTCAAGTCGACCAAAGTGACTTCTCCATTAAAGCCAGGTGCACTGCTCTGGCTGAATACAAGAGCCAGGTGAGAAGAACTTGCAGATTCTCAGAGCTGCCAGGAAGAAGAGCCAACTACTGCCAGTTGTTGCGCTGATGAGTACTCAATGGAACTCAGTCAGTAAAGATATCCAGAAGGCTGCTGCAGCAGGGAACATCAGAAGAATGTATGATGGCATAAGGAAGGCACCAGGACCAACCCAGAGCAAAACAGCCCCTCTGACTTCATCCACTGGGGAAATATTCACAAGAACCAGCAGATGGAACTTATATTCCTACAATCTCTACTTGAGACAGAACACTGTAGTAGGGACACTTTCAACATGAGACAAAAGATAATGGCATGCCATGCAAAATATGCTGATTGATACATTGGGATACAAATTATAAGTTGTTTTTGATTTCGGTAGTTTAACAGACTCAGTGAACTTAGAAAAAAAAAAAGGAAATTTATGGGACATTTGGCACCACACTTGTAGTAAATCATCTAAAACTAAAACCATAAGAACAACATATTTTTGCACCAAATAACGGCACAGAAAAACCATTTTAAGGTAATTTCATTTTTGCCATGCTGTGTTTGTTTTTCAGCTGTCATCTTATTTAAATGCAGTTAACCATTTATTTAGAAAATTGCTTGTTACAAGTGCATGTAATGGATTGATTTTAGCATATGGGTCATTATTGTAACAATGCTAATGCATTTCAATTGAAAAATCCAGTATTTTGCAAAATTCTTTGTTATCTAATTTCATTTATCATGTGGCCAAGCCTTGGGCCACTTGGACATCAAATTATGGAAGAACGTCAAAAGAGTCCAATAGAGACAGTTCTAGGAGAAGCATCTTATCTTTGAGGGTTTTTACAATGGTTTTTAAAAGCCATTGATTCATGATTTCAGAATGTTGCTATAAGTACCTTTCATTCTCTCTCCAACCATTGTTGTCGCTTAGTCAGATTTTTGTAAGGCAAAAGGTTTGCTTATAAAGCAGAAAGACCAGTTTTGGAGGGAAATTTCTCTTATTTCTGTAAATGAAAGTCACTCATTAATACAGCCAATGAACTTTTTGCTTAGACTTAAAAACTAATTCCTTAGTCAAGAAGTTTGAGGGTATTGTACACAAAACAACAACCCTCTTTGTGTTGTTCAATTTAACTGGCTTTTCTTATGAGCAACTCTGGTTGTAGAAAGTGTTAGAAAAAGTATAAATATCAGAAAATATGTAAAACACAAGGCACTTACTGCTGAGAGAGTTAATTATCTTATATTTTGTTTATTACATTTTACTATATTTCATACCCAAGGAGGAACATTCATACAGCTATAATTCTTGATATAAACATCGAGTAGTCATCAGAATATATGCAGCTCACAGATTGAGATCAGCCTCTACATGTATTACAACGATAGCTGATGTATTGATAGCTAGCATTGCAGTTATTTTCCAGACTTTACATAGGTCTTATAGGAATGATCTTTTAGTTAGAAATGTCCACTAATATGATCCACTAATAAACACAGATTCTTGTGCTCATGCACAGATGTGATCTTGGGAGCTTATTATAGATCTAGATGTGATCACCGAAGCAATATATTTAATTCAACATATTTTTTTATGACAGATGGAAAGCCAATGCTTCGCCAAGGAGACACTGGTGATTGGATTGGTACATTTGAAGGTCATAAAGGTGCTGTTTGGGGAGCTACGTTGAATAGTGAGGCCACAAGAGCAGCCACAGGTGCTGCTGACTTCACAGCGTAAGATGCTTCCTTATTTTTATAAATGTTTTTAACGTGATATATTGATTTTAATGCAGTCAAGTCCATTCAGATCGAACTTGAATTATTTGAATTTCTGATAATTAATTTGAGTAAAAATGCATCAACAGACTTTTTTCCTATTTGCACCAAGTAAATGCCTTCGCATAACTAGAAACCATCATTGCGAATTTCCTTTTACTCAAACCAGTCAATACCGCCACAAAGGTGAAGATCGGCTACGTCCTCTCTATGTGGTTTCCACCAATGCGTCAAATAGTGCCGTGGATGGGGCAAGAGGGATTAGACAATAAGGTTATATGTACTGAGTGTGCCCCACAAGCAGCGTAGGTAGGTTTTATGTGTTCAGGTGGAGGGGTGGAACAGCGTACGAGGGTCACGCTGCTGAGCAATCGATCGATAATCAAGCATCCCGGCAGAGCCCACTATACAGGTATACACGTAATACACATGTATTACAGTGTGTAGGCAACATTGTGCCTGTGTTATGATCACTGGCTTGGTTCTTCTAGCACTGTGACAGGATAGACCATCATGCGTTTTTCACTTCAATTGACTCATTTTATATAGACATCATGATCCTCACAGACTATGTGATGGCTTCGTCTAAGAACTGTATTAATAGTCCTTTTTAAGGCTAAAACTGTACACTCCTTCCCAGGACTAAACACAGTAACACCATTCTGCTTGTACTTTTCTTTACTTTTCTGTCACTTGCAAGGCAACCCTTATTGGCTAACAGTCCAATTAAATGAGGACTTGAATTTAAGATAAGGTTTTTGTAGTGTCGGTGGCCTAGCGGTTGGGCCGTCGGACTCGGGATCTGAAGTTCTAGGTTCGAATCCTGACAGGTCCTGACATTTTGTCCTTGGGAAAGACACTTTACACACATTTCCTGACTCCACCCAGGTTTTGAATGGGTACCCAACTATAGACAGTGAATGATATTGTTAGATTGATAAGGCAGCCGCCTTGTATGCTTCCCAGGAAGCTGAGAACACTTATGAGTGTCTTCTTTGGGACTGTCAGGGTAATAATAGATTGTAAAGCGCTTAGAACCTGTACAGTACAGGGATAAGCGCTATATAAATACTCTCTGTTATTATTTGGAAACCATAGTGTGATTTCTTTATAAAGGGAAATAATCCTGTAATAAAATAACCGAAATAATGCCACATTAGTCCTTCAATAATTGCCTACTTGTTAAGGGGGGGGGGGGGGGTGCAGGTCGTGGAAATGGGGTTTTATGATCAGAATACCAAACTTTTAGACACTTCTGATGTGAAAAAAAAATTGGCTGGAACCAGAAACATCTACCTTATGCTTCCAAACAGAACCAACCTTACGCTAAGAAGAGTTGAAATTTTCTCAAAATGTATGTTTTTTTCATTCTTTCCCAAAGTCTTTTTATTTCTGAACCAAATGACTTCAAATTTTCAGTATATGTTCTCCTTATAATGTCTTCCAACAGTAATATGCATCCTTTTTCTAAATTATTATGTTCCTCTTTGTGAAGGAAAATTGGATATTTAGCCAAAAATTAAGAAAATTACAGATTTGTCAACTAACATATTTCAAAAGTTCATGAAAAAAATTTTATGACTTATAATCAAAAAACAAATGCGTATTATTTTTTATATAGAGCTATTCTATCCCTGTGCCAAATTTCCAACAAATACACTGAATACTCTAGGAGCCTTAGAATATTGAAAATAGCTAATTTTCAAGATACAGAATCCTATATTATCATGGCAACAAAATAAAAAACACATTTTTTTTGTTCATTTTTCCTTTAATTTGACCACAGTGAATCCGAATTTGAAGCTTAAAATGTCCGAAGTTCACCATTCAAAAAGGCACTTCCAGGATCTGCACCCCCCCCCCCCCCCCAGGCCTGTGCATGACTGACAATGTTTGTGACCAACGGCTAACAGTTAACCGGCTGCCATGACTGTCGATGATCGATTATTCTATCGGTAAATATTTTCCTCTTTGTCATGTGTAATGTCAGTTATAGTTATGGCCTTGACCTTAGTCTACTGTCACCAAAAACAAAAAATGCCGCCATCCTCAGTCAACCTGAGTTTCACTCACTTGATCTTTAACCAGTGGCAGATTAAGAAAAGCTTGGGGTGTGAAACACAATATTTCACAAGTCTGACTTCACAAATCGATCGGACACTGAATTGTAGTGCAGTTTGATACCAAATACAGTGGAATACGGATGAGTCAGGCAGATGGGGGAGGAAAAATAGGATCAACTCATCCGTAGTTCGACTCATCCATATGTCACTAAAGACTATAAAACTAAAAATAGGCACTACTTATTTGGAATGACTAATTATTATGGCATTATAATGGTTAGTTGCCCTTACACATTCTTCATTGAGCATCAAATTTGATCTCTTCCATTCATTTTCAGTGAGATCGACCAAGCTTTTGATTGAATTTAATGTGACATGTATTGTTATTGACGCCCGTTGTCATCGGCTGTTTAAGTTTCACTGTCTGTAAACTGACGATGCCCATCGCTCCCAACTCTGCCTCCTGAACATTCATTTTCAACTCATCATGACCGCCGCATGCAGCTTTGTCACCCTCCAACACTCCTCCCACCCCTTCATGTTATGAAACACTGTACATGTGTTGCACTCCATACTAGGCCTGTTTCAAGATGATAAACATTACATGCGATGAATCTATCTTCGGGCGGGGTGGGGAGGGTGCAGTACCTCACTTTTCTCATTTTGACGGCAACAGCTTAGTGAAAAAGTGTCTAGATCTAATTGGCCAAACAGAGAGTAAAAATAAGAGGGTGGGGGGGAGGTGTTCAACTCCTTGCCACTCTCCAGTCTGGGAGAGCAAAGGCCGACTCCCTGGAGTTTTCTCGGGGTAACGTCATACGTGAACCATGGTGCGGCCGGAATTCCCCACATCAAAGATACTCGCCGTCACTACGTTTCCTACTTCCCTTACACGAATTTGCATGACACTTTCGCAGCGGGGAGGGACGTAACACCCCGGCAGATCTCCCTTTGGCACTTCTAGAGTTAAATACTGAGTAAAACTCATCGCAGAGTTTTTTTTTTTTTTTCTTTTGTTCTCTTTAGTTTAAAAAAAAGAAAAGGGTCATACACAGGCGGAGGGGTGTGAGAAGGATGACATTGGGACGAACGCGTGTCACTGACAGACAGGAGTTTTTCTGAGATCAAAGACACCAGTGTAGCTAACTGATGAGCACGTTCGCTTCATGGTCTGTCATGACCGTCAAGGTAACCGATCTTCGGTCATCATAATCGATGATCGACAGTGATGTCCATGACCGATATAACCGGTTATCATGACCGGTCATGCACAGGCCTATCTTAACTGGAAGTCGAACTCTGTTTTCTTGAACCTATTAGGCTGGTCCCAGCAGACTTGATTTAAGTGGACTTGACTGTATTTGAAAAGAAATCTGTCCATCAGGAACAGAGTTGTTAAGTAAAAATGTTCAGACATTTGAGTGAGAGCTTTTGTACTGCAAACACTGTGTGCAGAGGTGTCTAGTGACTTTTTTTTTTTAGAAAGCAATATTTTTATAATAATCAGCATTGATTTTAGTCATTGAAATGCCTTCTTGAATGATAAGATCAGTACTTGTTTGCACAGAAGGAACAGTCAGCCACAGAAAAGATGTAACAATAATAATATAATGCATTGCTTTTTCTTCACAGGAAAGTATGGGATGCAGAAAAGGGTGAAGAACTTCATAGTTTTTCCCATAAGCATATAGTGAAGAGTGTGGATTTTTCTAGTGATAGTCACTACCTCCTAACAGGCAGCAATGAGAAGCTGCTGAGAATCTTTGACTTGGAAAAACCAGATGCAGGTATTTAGATAGAAAGGTTGCATTATTTCATAATCCAGATAACCACTCACAGGAAGTTGAAAGACATAATCTAGTCAGTCATAAATTCTTACAATTCTTAAGAATTCTCAGTGCACTGGGATTATTTTTAGATGTTAAGAGTGAACAAGGCAATCACAGCAGCCCAAAATATTCTAGAAACAAGTTACGGTGTCTCTGTCTAGGAACCCAGGAAAGATCTTATTGGACAAGTGGCTTGACTGCTTTGACTTTGATCATAAACAAAGTGTGTTGTAATTAGAAAGTTTCAGTCTTTTCTTGATTTACGATTTCAACTACGAAGTGCCTATTTGCAGTGCTGTTTTTGAATGACAGTGAATAAGTGTGTCAGAAGAGAGCTCTGATCTTTCCTTGTGGGTAATTGCACATGAATGACTTGTGTAGATTAGCCTGTAGTAAAAGATAAAAACTGATGAATCAGCAGGGTAAGTGTTGCTCCATAATTTACAACCAATCATGGGCAAAGAATGAAATGGTCATGGTCAATTCCTGTGGCATAATTGCACAAGAAAGATGTTGCATCCTCTACCTCTGCTCTCTCCCTTCTTCTCTGAGTGACTGTACAGATGATGTACACTTATCAAGCGGAAAATATGATAGAAATTACATCATGTATACTTGTGTGTTTTGGTCCGACAAGGCATCCTAAGCTTATTTTTCAATTCCAAATGAACTCTTAACTCTCAAACGTTTTTTACTAAGGATTTCAATCACCTGTGATAAATGGATTTACCATATTGTTTTCTGTGATGTTTTTGCTAAAATCTATCAAATATTGTATTTTATACTAAATTATGATAGTCTGAATACAAAAAAGCAAAAAAGAATTAGTTTGAAGCATAAGTTTCTGAAAAATTGCATCGGAAGATAATGTGTTCTGACCGCCATCTTGGGTTTCCCGATTACACACTGCATGCGGTAGTAAAAAAGTTTTTAACCACTATGGCCTCCTTTTGTCTAGCAAGATATTTCTGCACAGACTGGGCAATGATAAATTGTGGATTGAGGAGGAGGTGGGTTTTGATACTGATGGAAATAAGCTGCTGACATGGCCAAACAAAGGCCACACCCGATGGTAAGTTTTTCTCTTTTTGTCTAATTCATACTGTGACTGCATTTCTCCATTCTAAAACCGGATTTAGAGGATTACCATCAAAGACACAAAACCGATAAGACTGGACACTCCCTTCTTTGCATCACTAAAAAATGTGTGGACAGCTGTGCCCCCACCTCGCATGTACATAGTCTTCTTCATGTCAATGCGTTACTAGTTATGTATTCAAGATCTGGATCAATGTGTGCTCTAATTCATCTTTCTGGGTCTTATTGGGAAAACAAAAAAAATTGCAAGCCATGGTTCTTGAATTTGTGTAATCACTGACTGCACACCACTGTCCTCCTCTTTTTGGTTTCATGACTTCCGCCATTGTTGTTTACAGACAGTACACTTTTGACGCTTGCGAGTACTGCATGTTGCAGTGAAAGCAAAATCGGCCCAGAGTCCCGTCTTATCGGTATATTGTTTTAGGTACTTACTTGACTACAGAGATTGAGAAAAAAAAAATTCCTTGGTGAAAACATGCATTTCTGTTGCGTTGGGTAGCTTAGATCTAATAAAAAATTAATGTCTTTTTAAGGTATAAAGCCTTAACAGAAAGTTAGCCTTGTTTACCTTTGCAGCTGGTGGCTTTAGATTCTCAGATCACTTCAGTTGTTGATCCAATTGTCTGTTTCTTATTTTTTTTTTTTCCTACTGTTTGGCCCTCTTAATGAATGCATTATATACTGATATATTATACTGATGAAACACATTCACTGCGGTCTTAATGGCTTTTATTATTCCATCCCGAGATATGGTAATGACTATGCTGGTCTCCCTGTGGCCACGCCCCCTCCCCTCCAGGCCAGTGAGATGACCAGGAACTTACCTGTCTGAGGCCATGACTATAAGTACATGTGTAAGCAATAAGAACAGGAAGAGAGAGGAAATGTGAGATGGGTTAGAAACACAGACTGATTTTGCAGTTGTTGTAATTTCAAATGTGGGATAGTAAATGATTTTAAATGTTATCAGAAGAACTGACACAAATGGAGTGTTTCACGCTGTCAGTGGTAGGTACCAGTTGTTATTGTGGATTGTATGTTAATACTATACTGCTGGGATAAACAAAAGTGATAAATTATTTACTAAATATATGCTGAAAAGACAAATAAGTTTCAGAAGACTGTTTTTTAAAGTTCATTGACATTGATATTTGTAATCTCGTACATTATATTTTTTTCAGGATTGGTTGGCTGAGAATCCCGATATCCGTGAACTGAAAGCAATATAGTCATCTTGAATTTACAATAAATTTGATCAGGCAGTTAGAAAAGATTGATAAAACTTGCAGAGATTCTTTTGGTAACTAAACTGAAAGTCCGCATATCTCATTCCATTATCCCTGACATGGTCCCAGAAGATCAAAAGAATTGCAAATTGTCTTGCAGATTATGGGCACAAGGACATAAGTTCTGTTTTTTTTTGTTTGTTTTTGTGAAGGCAGTGATACTTTTCTTTGTTTTCAGGAGGTACAAATTATTTGTTTTAATACGATAAGGTATTATACGGGGTATAATTTTAAAAAAAAAAATTATGGCAAGAGGGTAAAGATGGTGCAATTTTATTGTGATGTAATACTATTATGATATAATTCTCACAGATGCAATATGTCTTCAGGTTATATAGTACAGGATCAAGTTTGATCTTTACTTTTCAACTGATTCTGGGAGCTGAAATTTGTGAAATGTATGGATATGAGACTAACTAATGTGAAGTGTCTCCTTTATTATTTTTATTTCCTGAAGGTTGCATTAAAAAAGGGCCTTGTATTCAGTGAATTCCTGTCAGAATTGTTTCAAAAGTTGCCATGTTGTGGAGAAATGAATCGATCTTGAAAATAAAACACAGTTTTCTACCTTGCTGGTCATACTTATTTTTTCCTTCATCGCATGTTTGATGTCTTCATTTTTTTGGACATGAAAATCTATTTTTAATAACACAGTAATTAGGTCACACAACATAGTAGCTCAAATTTTCATCATCAGAAAGTATATCATTTTACAGCTAAGCCAGAGCCAGTTACCAACACATTGATTCCCAAGACTGTAGGGTCCGCCAGAGAACTAAGTAGATAATAGAATATCAACTAAGCTCCCCTCTGGTCTATGAAGAAATAGCGCAAAATAGAAAAACATTTGAGGGTTAATGTAAATAAAAAACATAGTAGCAAGTTTGCTTATTTTTCTTCTTTATTGTGCACCATGTTGACTACAGTGCTAACTGTCTGCCTTTTCTCTTCTCAATGCTTAATTTTTCTTGCTTTCTTGTAAAACACAACAGTAAGTTTCTGTCTTTTCATTTAATTCCTCTACCATCTCTGCTTGTGTTTTTCTTTTGCGTACTTGTGAATTGTCTGTCCCATTCCCTCTTGTTGCGAAGAATTGTGATATACCTCTGACATCTGTTGTAGGCTATATTCAATGTAGATCATTATTTTTCTTTGTTTACATTTATAGACTTCCTTTTCCATATTGCTCTTTCTTCTGCTATAGTTGTTGGGAATGATTACTGAAAGGGATTTCAGTCAGCCACAGCGTGGTATGGGTGAGGTGTGTCATCAAATCTCGATGGACACCATTGGCTATAGAAGTGGCTGATTGTATCTGCTGGGTTTATGAACCTCACCCACATACATTCTGACACGGTTAAAATGAAATTTGTGGGGAATGGAAATCATTTCGTTCTATCGCTAGTTTGTTGTATTCGAAGAGGCTAATTGAAATAGGGATGCAAGTTAAATTATCGATTTCCTCCCCTGATTGAAGAGTGTCTGTATTGCGATCTTATATCTTAAGGTCACTTCATTTTCATTTTTGTTGTCCTTGTTATTGTAGGTATACATACATCCATAAAATGTGTGATTAGGTAGCTGTTATGTCGTCGGTGATTTTTCTGCTCTTTTTTTTTTTTTTTTTTAAATTCTTCAAGACAAAGTGGAGTTTGGAAATCCATACTCTCTGCAGATATCCGACTTTTTCAGGAAACCTTCATCAACTTCACAAATCAGTGTCTTTTTGAACTGCAGCGATAAACCTGTTCTACGTTTTAATGTTTAGTTACAATGAATTCATCATTGATTGCCAGCCTAGACCCAAAATAGCTTTATCGTCAACTTAAAGCTCACAGTTTTCAATATGAAACTGAAGAATACCTATCAACTTCTCAGAACTGGCTTTCAAGAAATACTGACAAGCACGACTGGTTTGACTGACCGAATGCCTGCAAGTGGAAATGTGTATAGTGTATGATTGAAAAGACAAAGACCAAGCCATCCTCTGATACGGTTTACGATGTACAGAGCCTTTCAGCCTCCTAGGGGGTGGTTATCTCGGCTTTGTTT
>JBCEWB010084494.1:0-12705 GCA_039654565.1 Peronia peronii
AACCAGTGCAATGATCGGAGTAAAGGAGTGCTGTGGTGGTACCTTGAGGTTCTAAAGGCTAAGCGGGCTGTATTGTTAAATAAATAAATAAAAACATATTTACAGAAAAGTGCACACATAATTATGATTATGACATACCTGAGCAATATTGAGGTTATCACGAACAGTATTTAGGGAACTGGAAATAGTAGAACGAAGGAAAAGGAATGATGCTGGGTGGGGAAAAAAATGGATATTAGATTGGCCAATAATTTTAGTTTCTGAGAATACAGTGTCTTTCATTGTTATGTCTTTAGAGAGTGTACGTAACTGTGACTAAGTTTTGCCTTGCGCCTTAATCATTATGTCTATTTCACTTTCCATGTCTATTTCACTTTCAGTAGCGTAAATAATCTGGTAAATGCTGTGATTTATCCTCTATTCATTAGTCAAATTGAACAACCTGTCCCGCCCCAGCACGAGAAGCAGCAAAGGCGGAGGCAAGTATCGGCGGACGCCCACGCGAGGTAACCGTGGCAACGCCAAATCTGACAGTAAGCCCCGCCCACCCAGCTCGGAGAAGCGATCTCGACAAGGGAAATAGAACCTGCACTAATTCCTGCTTTGTGTTGTTGTGTTTATATTTCGTATAAGAATTTGACTGATTTCATCTTTTTTGATATACAGAAAGACCATCCCAGAATTAAGCTCACATGACAAATAGGATTACTATATACCTTTCTGGACATGCAAGGCTATAAAAATGATCACAATTCTTGCTCAAAAGTTAATAATCTCTTGGGGATCTTTCGAGCTATTGTTAACTTCGCATCAAAGAGGAAAGGTGGGAGTGATCGGGTTTGCGTCTTTGAAAAGTGCATGCTTTGCTCATTGAATTAAATTGTCCTTACATTTGGATATTGTACAGCTAAGTTAAGATATGTCACTAACTGGACAGCCTTCATAGACAAAATAATCTGTTCGTCATAACAGTGGGACAAAGTGTTCTCCAAAAATTTTGAAAAAAAAAAATAATGAAAAAAAACAAAACCCAGTTCCATTTTGTTACCGAAAAAAATCTGAAGAGGTTTAGTGATAGCGATTATTTTAAACAAAGTCAGTATAACAATGGTGACGCCCAAACAGTCATGCCGTTTAGAGTTTTGAATCCTTTCCACGAAATTGTACCTTACAAAAGTGCTTATTTCTGCTACGCTGACTGGAGTGTTATGATCAATGACGTCGCCATGAAGACAGATTGTTCGCAGTAAGAACAGCCATTAATCATTAATACCTGTGTACAAAGAATGTTGACCCTTTTTGTCAATTGTGACTTGTTTCATTTTGATGTGTTCAAAACATGTTTGAAATGAGCTATCCGTAATTTTGTAATGAATTCTTTTACTGGAGACATGCATGATAGGCAGCCTCATTAAATTAATCAAAGTAACCTATAACGACACCTGGTACTTGCACTAGGGCCATAGTGTTTTGCCATATTTTTATGAATTCATGTAGGATTCGCCCATCCTCAGAGATTTGATATTAGTATAAATGAGAAACTATGCGACTTCTTTGCTAACGCCGTTGTTTCACTCGCTACCAAGGGCTTTTAACTGTGAAGTCTCATGAAAACAAGAGAACCGGACTATTTTCCAGGGAAATAATTCATGTGTTACCAAAAGTGACTCGATGGTTTCAATTTTATCCCATTTCATGCGAATTCTCACATAAGATATAATTACTTCCATGTCAATCTGCTACACAATCTAAGAACCATTGTCTTCGATTGATATTCATGATAAGTACTACCACCTCAGTTCTTTTCTAGTATTCAAACGCTTGGCGCAGACTGTATTTTGCAATTGTGCTGTAATGGCAAGCCTATAGACTGAGACTGACTGTCCTTCTATCCACGCAAGTGCCTTTGGTGACTGAATCTGCCGACATTTAAAGAGCATGATCTGTTGTGGTATCTGCAGGTAAAGACCAGTATAATAATGTCGGTCTAATTTGTCTCCCTTTGTTTTCTGCTTTATTTCCTTTGCTTATATGAGACTCTCAGCTCTTTTCCGAATTTGGGCAGATTAGTGGAGACAGAGCTCTGCCAGGCAGATCCATCTTCGGCCAGTCGTATTGGTGTCTGACTGTCAATGAGCAGAACACCTATGCAGTAACTAATCGTCAGTGCTGAGTACACGAAACAAGAAATCAATGATAAAGTTGATATTTTACTATTTTCCGTACGCGTGCCGTCACGCCTGAGATAGCATTCGAACGATCATTTGCTGGAACACCTGGTAACTTGATTGCATGATTATGCTGATAAACT
Source organism: Peronia peronii (assembly GCA_039654565.1). Taxonomy (NCBI): domain Eukaryota; kingdom Metazoa; phylum Mollusca; class Gastropoda; order Systellommatophora; family Onchidiidae; genus Peronia; species Peronia peronii. The sequence goes on from JBCEWB010084494.1 coordinate 2,312, forward strand.
ACGTACAACATGAAAAGACCCACATCTTTGGAGCAAAACATAATACCTTTCTGCCTATGTATTATTTATGAATCTATTGTGTTTTGTTAAAGGTAAATTGGCCTTGCTTAACCTGGTAACAAAAATACATGGCGCTTAGTAACAGAACAAAAAAAGAAAATCAGCACAGACAGAGATGATGGGGAAGAGAAAAAGCAACATGTACGCTCACATAATTTACAAACACTGTACATCTTTGAAATATGTGTGTTGTGAATTGTTAAATCATGCCTTATGGTATATTTTACTAGAATATGGGCTTGATTTATGAAAGCATAACTGTTCTTGCACATGAACAGTATACAGATTAAAATTTTGTTCTAGATGGCAGGAACTGGTTTAGCAATTCAGCTGTCGAAATATTCTCTGCCATTTTTGTTGGTATCCTTCAGCATGCTATCATCTACAAGTGATCATCATATCCCTATTCTCATCATTGTCATCCCTATCATTCATGCAAGCAAATTAGACCCACATCCACTATTCCACATCTGAATGGAGCCAACTTTTCTCATACGAACGGTTAATATTAATTTGTTTCTTATAACGAAACAACGTTTGAAGCCCCGAGTTCATTGACATTGGCTGAATATGTGATGATAATAAAGATTTTTACATAAAAAACAGCTTTCTGGACAATGTTTCTGTCACTTGCAACTTGAAATTAGATATCACTACACTGTATCATAACTTTTTGAACTAAGTACCCGCTAGTAAGAATTACCAACGGCCTGTCACTGATCAGCATCAGTTATATCAAAAGCTTTCGCAGTAAAATAAATGATACTACCTCTTTAGAATGTCATAACTATGTTGGTATAAAGATAGCAGGTGGGAAGGCCTGCTATTCATCTAACTTCTAAAGAAATCACTGACTGCTACTGAGTACTATTTCAGCGATGTGAATGAATCATATAGCACTATCTATACAGTGTTCTGATTTAGTATTTAGGACTAAATGATACGATTGTAGAAGGTCTTCACACCTGGTATCTTCGTTCCAGGCTTTTTGATATAATAATAATAATAATAATAATAATAATACAAAAGGGGAAATATCCCATAAAACACAGATACAAAGACACAATGTGGGTTAAGATATTTAGGGCAGATAGAACTCTCTAATTTAAGTGAAGAATATAAACGAGGTTTAAAAATAATAAATTCGTAAACTTTCAAGGTGAATTACATGTAAAATATCAAGAGGCAAAAGAAACAGAAATGTTCACACTGTCAATAAAATGTTTATTACATATAAATAATCTAAGAGAGAATCCAGAGGATCAATGGATGAAATCAATAGTCCTTTGTTTGGACAAACTGACTTGTCATTGCTTTTGCAAGAAATCGAACAAGTCTGAGAGAGAAAGACACACAAATCGGATCACAATTCATGAGATAATCTGTGAAACACTGCAAACCTTACCATCAACGTTAATTATAATGTTAATCGGAAATTATAGCTAATTGTCCGGGTTACTTCGACACTGATGATTTGGTTTTACTCTTGTTTTTGTCTTCATGTTTTGGATGACTTTAATTACCATAAATTCCACCGAAATGCGGTTAAAAAGGAATTTAGACTTTTTTTTTTTGTAGTTGTTGTTTTTTTAAAAAAAGGATACGCAACTAAAGGAAAATAGAAAAGAAAAAAATGCTTGCAATATTTATTAGCATCGTTTGGGATTTATTGCGAATCAATATTGAACAAAAAGTTTTTATTCGCAAAACAATTTCTATTGATCTCTTCATTATCAGCTGTGGCTGGATCTAAGATAGATTCAGTACAGCTAACGACACAGCCTATATCAGGGATGCAGTTCCTCTGTCCAAATCCAAGCAGAAATTTGACAAAAGATATTGGAAAATACCTTGGGAGTAGATTGATGATCTTACATCTTAAAATTATCTTACGATTATTTTATTTATCTCAGATAAAAAAAATATTGAAGCTTATCATAAAGTCCAACTGAAACTGGCCTCCTCATTGTCGGTATATTAGGAAAAGATTCCGTATTCCAGCGGTGGATTTGACATTTAAACCTATTATTGATTGAATATTATTCAGTAATTGTAATGGAACACCACCATAAAATAAATCGTGATCACACACCATACCATCATGAATATCGCCAACAGAAAGACATCAGCGTTTCGCATCCATTTCATCAACTTAACCCAATACCCGCTTGACATCGGCTTATTGCTGTCCTCTGTACCGTTGGCTTTGCCTGGCGCATAGAGGGCTTTTTCTGGAACGTCGGTGGATGCGGGATGAATCTGATTTCGTCTTGCCGGACTTGCAAGAAGAGGTTCCTTCCTGTACAAGGAGGGAGCCAAGATGTCAATGTCATAGGGATAATTTAAGCTGTTGTTACGATTCATCATTCTGGAACTTGGCCTATCCCGACGTCTTTCACTGATATTTTGATTCTCATGTTCTTGTTCCTGGTAGCGAAAGTGTCTCGAATTCTCGGTCTCGGAGACATTGAGAGCCCATTTGTTCCAGGCCAAGGTAAAGACATTTACGGCAACGACCAGAGTTCCCAGCACCAGCAGGCACAGCAGATAGGAGACCATCAGAGGAAACGACTCGGCACTTTTGGGCAGGTTGTCCGACACAGAGCTCAGAAAGACAGCCATGGAGAGCACGATTGTGGTGGAAAACGTCGCTCTCTCGCCGCTGTCTCGGGGCAGGAGGAACACGAGTAAGGACAAAAGCGAGAGTAGCATGACCGGAACCAAAACATTAGCCACGAAAGACTGGGGCTTTCTCTTCAATGTCATAGTCATTTGAACCAGAGTGTTTTCTTCCTCGCCAATTTTGGCCACTACGCTCTCGATGTTTGAAGACATAAGGGCCCATTCTCCGTTGGTTGCATAGTGGTTCAGCATCAGGCTCTCTTTCATTGGTTCCAAGGCAAGTTCATCTGGAGAATTGTTTGTCTGAATTTCTAGTGAACAAACCTGGAGGTCATAAGGATAATATCTCAAGTCCAAATGGCAATAGGCTTCTACAATTGCCCCTGGGTACCAGTGAGTTCTCCCACTAGAGAACAGAGACACCGGGCCACTGGATGTTTCAATTACGTCTCTGCCTACCAGGGAATTGATCACAAATATCTGGGGACGCCAGATGTCCTGAGGCTCGGGATGTATGACCTCTATACCGCCGTAGTCCTCTGGATCCCAGATCCTCACCTCGTCTTGCCAAGTGAGATTGAGCCAAAGATTTAGTTCCACCTTCTGTTTGACCTCGTCAATACTGCCAAAGGTGGTAAGACAAGACAGGAGAAAAAAAAAACAAGAAAACAAGTAAATACATAAGAAGAAAATGAAGTTGGTACTGTTTTCTTTTTGTTTGATGGTGCATCAGCACGATTAAGGCTATATTGCGCCAAATACGGTGTACATGACATTCACAGGTTTTAAAACCACCCCATGTTCAATATTTTCATTTCCGTAACAATTGTTGATTGTCAAGTGTGATGAAACAAAATCACTTCAAGCGATTATCTAACACAGTGTATGCGGTGAATAGTCAATGTTATCAACTTGTTTCTGAAACTTGTTTTTTTCCCTTCCATACTGCTGGAAAAAAATTCAGGTCAGAAAGATAAACTGTATGTGTAGACAAAGAGACCAGGCAGATTAACCCACTGACTGAGCATTTGACAGACAGATAGGCAGCTGATAGGCGGACACACAGATAGACAAACAGACTTATTGACAATTTCGAAAATACTTATGTTTGAAGTGTTTTCAATGTTTGTTTGGGTCTGTTTGTTTGCATGTTTGTTCTGGTCTAGATAATGTCATGCCTATTTTCTGCTAATAAGAAAAGCGCCAGTTGATGGTGTGATCATTCCGTGAACAAGAATTCATCATTCCCCCTCACCTGAGCAATGCTAGCAGATAACCCGTCATGAGAACGTCGACTGGACTACTCTGGTTGGTAACAGGGCGGAAGCGATGGTCATTTTTTGAAATGACGTCATTTCTGAGCCTGATGGTATCGTCCATAGTAGCGCCATCGTCTTCATACGAGGCAGATGAGGATGGTGGGGCACAAGTTGTTTTGATGAAAGCGACGATAATGACGACGATGAATTTAGATTTCATTACGTCGGAAAGTTCACACGTGTCCTATCTAGGTAACTGCAATAGACGAAAGTTGAATTATTTTAGTCTCAGGGATAATGATGGCTTTAAAATGTTTAATGTATTCGTAAACTTTTCCTAGCTTATGAACTTAAAAAAAAAAAAATTCCTGTCATCACAGTCACTGTCAAAGATATGACTTTTTTTTTTTCAGCACTAGCACATTGTTCTCATTTCTTATCAACGCAAATAGTAAGAACAAATGCCACTCATTCATTAAGGAGACAATATTCATTATAATGTACAATGGTGAAGTATCTTTTTTCTTTAACTTTATCGCGTGAGGCAGGAATGGCGTACTATTTTGCTCTTTCTCACGCTGACTAATAGAACTAGTCTATTGCTGTTTCGCTGTATCTTCACTTAAAAAGTACAAGTATGGTACTGATAACTGATGCTGCTCTGAATTTTGAAATAGAAGTGGCAAGTGGGTGAGATTATGGTAACTAATAAACGTTTTTGCAGATGCTGTAAATTTGTAGTAGTATGCTATTTTTATCTAGAATATTGTGTGCACGCAGCTTAAACACGACCAGTCTCTAGAAAGACCGTAGGCCTACATGTATCACCAAGAAATATACTGACTAGCAATAGAAAAAAAAAAAGGCGTTTAATTAGCTCTTAACTCTGGAGTCATCAGGGCGTCTTATGAGTTATATCAATGTTTTCTACCCATCGTAGGCCTAGGTCTCTACAAATGTTGCCTTTGTCCATTCCTGAACCGTCTAAGAGGTCGAATAGATATATCGTCTTAGAGCACAGTTAGCACAGTGAGAATTACAAGCAGGTAATTATGAGATGCCTAAGATACTTTCTGGCACTGCAAACAGAAAAAGCCATGATTAGATGGTTGGATGAACAAAAAAATCACCAGACATTCTGTTCTTGTAACTGTCGAGATGTAGTAACTGAAATAAAACGCTCGGGATACAAGTAGTATTGGCTCGTCAATTTTGGTCGCTAGCTGTATAGTTCATGACAACAGAGCAAGATGGAGAAAAATAATGGATAGGACTGAAAGCATCAGTGACCGAAGCACAGAAAGTTCTACTGTATCCTTGGAATATCAAAGATCAACTTGGATAAAGAGAGATACCGCGTTTGGTAGAGTAGAGTTGAACGAAAAAAATAATAATGTGATAAATTCATTCATCATTTATTTCCTCACCTGACAAAAAATATCCTCTAGGACTGACCGAATGAAGATCTACTGAACCAGACGTTTTACGAACTGTTCAAGTTCCAGTTATCTAGGAGGATGTCTATCAGTCTACTGGAGTGGTGGCTATCTCGACGGAACTCAAATTCTTTTTTTCAACAGTCGATATGAAAATGAAGTGATGTCGAAAATCCTCCTTAGTCTGGTCTTTAAATATGATAAACGTCACCACCCTGGTATGAGGCTTTTCTGTTTTCTATGTAGTCATTCCGCAATCTCCTGTGACGTAGACGATCGTTCTATGTTACCTTGTTCCCCATAGCCCAACGAACCCGAGAGGAAGTTTACCTTGAAAACAGGAACGCAGTAGCTGGGGATCACTATTATGTAGGAAATCGAAATCTAGAATACAGGAGCCTGAACTAATCGTGCTAAAACATTCATATTTAAAACCTAGCCGTTATGTAAAACATTGGTTTGAAGGTTTCCTATTTCCACCACAGTTCACGCGTAATCGATGAGACAAAAACCACAAACATCACGAAGCTTACTAATCATGTCCTGAAAGCTGTGACTTGCCGTGCAAATAGATCTTTCATTTAGAAGCGTCAGTTCTCTTCTGGAGACCATCATGCATTATTTACAGAACTGTTCAGATAATTCATCCAACTGATTCATCCACTGAAAATGATAATGAAACTTGGGTGAAAAACTGGAAGCTATTGTGTAAAGCTGGCTATTGTTTCAGGGATATGTTGCCGCGATGGAACAGAACAATACTACGTCCCTGTGAGTTCACTGAGGAACGAGCAGGATCCGATCACAGTAATGACACGGCTAATGGCTTCTCTACGGCTTTGAATGTGAACGGTAGATCTAGTAGCTATGCATCTCTAACTTCACGTTCAGTTGCTGATAACCTCTTCATGTTCTCATAATCACCTACGGTATTCAATAAAATAACACCGGCTTATACCAATAAGAGATGCATCTACGATCTAAGGCAGTTTTTTTTTTCATTTATTTATTGTGCGCATGTGTATGTTTGTGTGATTACAGGGCTGCTTTCAAATGTAAACTGTCCATCAGCATGTAATTTTCTCACATGCATTTCTAACCGGTACCTTGAATGTCAGACGAAATGCTGAAAGTAAACAGTACACTGATCATGCTAGATCTACGGTTCAGATATGAATATGCATAGCTGGAGTGATCTTCCTTGAATTATTTATATGGCAGATGGGTGTCACATGTGCCAATTATACATTTTTCATTTAGAAATGCATGTACTAAGAAAGGGAGAAGGGCAAAGAGTCATGCGAACATAAGGTACATATACGAGAAGAAAAGACAGAACTGCACCCTCCTATACCCCCTCCCCCCCCAAAAAAATGTAAGAAATAAAAAAGAGATCAGGACAACAACAACAACAAAAAACTACGATTGATCTTATTAAATAGCAGGATAACAATATGAGGAAGATAACACCTTTCCTTGTAATCTCACAATTCCAGGGATTGTTTTATCTCCATGACAAAATGAATGGTTGACACTGCAAAAAACAAAACACTCTCTGGTGTTTAGCAAATAGCACAGTCGTGATGTTCTATTCCCTCAAATACCAGAACAGTAGACGATCTGAGATGCAATTAAAAAGAACACACACACACACACACGCACACACACATGCACACACCTGTTTCGTGCTACACACACACACACACACACACACACATATATATATATAGAGAGAGAGAGATCGACGTTGTTGCTTATAAGGTCTGAGAGAGAGGAAGAGGGAGAGAGAGAGAGAGAAAGAGAAGAGGGGTGGGGGAGGTGAGAAATGAAAATAAAGAGGCGGCTGATAGTGATAAATGCATAGATGAGTCCACAAGGAGGACCAGTATATCATATTAAAGCGGTGTCTTTCTCTGACTGAAAGATTTGTTCTTTGCACCATCTTGAACTGAAGATTGAACAGCACTGCATAAGGCACAGATCTCTCCATCTTTATAGATGCGCTTTCTGTTTCGTTTGATTGATATAATCTCGCAAGTGTATGTGAGTTGGCTATCACTTGCTGATATGTAGGAACACATTATTTCTGTCAGACTTAAAGATGCTAGATTTTAAATGTTACTTCACAGTCACATTCACTTGTCGGTTCTTTGCCAGTGTTATACGAACTGGTTACGGTATTTTCGGTGCCATTTATGATCTCATGCACTGAAAACCGATCACATCAGTTGCAAACCACTCACAAGAATATTCATTAACAGGTTCCCAATATTAAGAGTGACTGCGGGTTTACATTTTCAAAGAAGTGTCTTTTTTTTTCTGTAACGGCACATCAGAATAATTACAGCTGCATTCACACATGTATGTATGTATGAATGTCTGTCTGTCTGTCTGTCTGTCTGTCTGTCTGTCTGTCTGCCTGTCTGTCTGCATGCATGCATGCATGAATCCAATGTCAACGAGCTCTCCATGATCCACTCACAATGCTCTGGAAAGCTGATATAAATATACCTGCACCAAATGATAACTACCTACTGATCCTTTCAGTTAAGTAGAAGTATACACAGCTATATAAAAATACCTAGTAAAAGAACACCCAAGGCAGATGGAGTCACCTACGACATAGTGAAACTAAATATAAACAGACAGCCGTCTACCCAGATATTTTAAACATTTGTTTACTTTATCTCCGAGTCCCACCCGCCTGGAAATACGGAATTGTTACTCTTGTCCCTAAAAAGAATGGAATTTAAACAACATCGTAGACTGGCGACCTATTTCTTCATTATTAATTTCTTGCAAGTTATTTAGGAAAGTGATACAGGCAGGTCAACCGAAATAGATTGCTGAAACAAAACGATCTCGAAACATGAAAAAGGATCATTACCACGAAATGGATTACAGGAGCATGTATTCTGTCTGAAGACAACGATAAGCAATTTTATGCATTCCAGCACAAAATTATAATATATTTCATGTGTATTAGGGACACTTTCGACAGCGTGGACCATACTTTTATGATAAAGGAAACGGAAAGAGCAGGATATCCCCAAGTTTATATCGATATTACAAAGGACATATACCAGGAATCATGTTTCCAAGTGAAGACAGGAAATATCATCACAAGACCTATAGGCAGACAAAAGGGTGTAATTCAAGGATGCCCCTGGTCGGTAATTATTTTTGAACAAGGACTTGACCAGTGGATCAGATGAATCTGACAATCTTACCCATGGGAAAAAATACCTTGCCCCATTCAAGCCTATGTAGATGATGTAAGTGTCACTGTAACATCAGATGAAGAATCAAAACGAACAAATTTATGGACCCCAGCGGAATGAAAATCAAACATTGGAAGTGCGCTTTAATGTATAGTCGGCGCAGTTGAAATAATTGAGATGAAAAATTTATGAATAAAAAACTGCAATATGTATACAGAATGATGACATACCAACATAAGACTGATGTCAAATCTATCCTTACTTTGGTTTTGAAATGAACATGGAAAACAAGTGAAAAAGCACAATCACGAACACTATTGCAATGGCTATGCACAACAATGGATAAAATCGGCAAATCCTATATACCGTCCTCCGCCAGAACAGAAGCTTTAAATAGCATGTGCATTACTAAGCTGAACTTTTATTGCCCCAACATTCTGTTGATAGAGAAACAACTCGAAGAAGTGGAAGGGGACCAATTAATAATCAGACATGACTACCAATGGCTAAAACTGAACAACTCATCCACCAAAGCGTATTTCTTCACCCCACAAGGAGTGGGCTTACTTTTTCCTAAAATGATGCACTATGCAAAAATCCTTGCCTTCAGGCTTTCGAGTGGCGATGCCTGTGTAAAACAGACAGCAAGACAGTCATTGCACCTGCATTTTGGAAAAAGGAAAGCAGCGCATGCAACGGTCAACGATCCCTGCTTCGCCGATTACATAGTCAACCAACAGAGTAACATTATGAAAACATCGAAAGTAAACTATCCAAAATCAGAATGGATACATCTCCAGGAAATGTGATGGTGTGAAAAGATAACATTAAGAAGAGAAACCACACATATGTATTCGAACTCCAGGATAACGACGATATTGCAATGTCTTTTGATTCGGCTCATGCATTTTACTCAACCTATAAACACATACAACTAAAGGAATTCGAAGAAGAACTCAAAGGTAAACAACCCCAAGGAAGAATAATTCGAGAACTGTTCAAATTGATTATAAACTATCGTGCTGATGTGTCTTTAAACCCCAACACAAACAAACAAACAAACAAACAAACAAATAAACAACCTTACTGAAGAAATGCGAGATTGGTTCTCATCATTAGACGTAAATTTCATCAAGGAGGGTATCTGTTCTCTGGCTCAGCGCGGGGCAAAAGTGTGTCGATCTCCAAGGAGACTACATTTAAAAGCAGACAAAGAGTGACAGTAGCCCTTGTCTGAGTTTCAATTATATCCAAATACAAATGTTTACTTTGTATTAATTTTCTTACTACTTTCCGGACAGCCCTCGTATGTTATCAAAATGAATTTAATAAATACTGTAACATCTCCCAAGAGATTAATGAACTTGGATACCATGCCCAATTAAGAATCCTCACTATCGGGAATCTTGGAAATGTCCATTGTAGATTTATCAGTGGTCTAAAGAAATTAGGATTACCAAGCTATGAATGTAAGTTTATGGCCAAATATCTGAGCAGAAGTGTAATGATTGGTTCCTACCAGGTATGAAAAATAAGAAGATGCAGACAGCAGCTTGTTGATGCTCTGCGCCAAGATTGCCATGAACTACTCTTTGTCTGTCCATTGTCTATGTATTTCCCATGTGGTACGTTGCTTTCTTGTATTGTACCAGCACATCATTATCTGTGTTTTTGGAAAAAAGAACTTGATGTATATATGTACGCACAAACGTACGTACGTAATACATGTATGTATGTATGTATGTATGTATGTATGTATGTATGTATGTATGTATGTATGTATGTATGTATGTATG
>JBCEWB010084526.1:0-12703 GCA_039654565.1 Peronia peronii
CACACAACTACGATCAACTGAACATCGCTCACAACACACTCGCGTATACCCTGCATGCACTATCATGATTCGTTACATCCAGCGTGTCATTATATGCTTACCAACGAGATAAAATTTTGTAAATAAACAAAGATAAACATTATATTCCCAAAGCTGCGGGTTTTTTTTTTTTCCGTGTGTTTTTGTGTCACCGTGACACAAGTAAATAGCTAATGCTCAAAATCAAATAAAGGCGGACCTTCATTAATAGACAGTCTGACGAAACCAGTGAAGGTCCTTTTATTTCCGCTCTTTTTGATGGCTGGTTGGATTTGGTTTGGGTTGGGATTTAGCAATGCATCAGCGGCGCATCAACACGGTCACGGCTATATTGGTTATACATGTATTACGGTAGAATATACTTACGAGTTAGAGGGGTATATCAACAGATCTACTGTGTCTGGCCAAAGATTGTAGTTACAAAACTATCAGAAAAGAATATGTCTAGACACACGGTTCGCTCTGTGGCTTGCCGCATGTTTACATTTTTCTATAAACACGGTAATATTGACAATCTGAATTTTGGAATAGAGCTTTGTCTCGCGCTAAAAGCTTGGAATGGTTTGTGGCCTCGTCTTCTTAAAAACATTCTTCAGAGAACAAAGTTAAGATATTGAGAAAAGAAATGTTAACATTAATAAGGGCTTTTTTGTCTTCTGCCGAATTATTCCCGCTGCCAGGGACAACAGCCGTTGAATACATATTATAAATAAAGGGGGCGGGATCACTTTTTTTGTCTTATTTAAAATGTAAATTATAGAAAAATTTGACAAAATTCATGTGGCAAGGAAACAAAATGAATAATACTCTTTCACCATGATTTTTCCTGAATTTTTTCGGAGTATAGTTTTAAGAGAATAGCACAAAATTATTTTTTGTTTCTCTTTACATTGTACAGTGTATTGGTTTGTTCATCAACCTTTGTGTTCAGCGAAGGGAAGCCTCTAGGCTGGTGAAAAACAGCCCGATTGTTAGGATCCTAGGCAGAAAAATGATTCAATATTAAATTTTCCACAAAAATTAAGAGAAAACAGTAGACGTCTTTTTATTTCTTTTCATTAAAAAACAAAAACAAAACAAAACAAAACAACACTTGAAAAACAAAAAGAAAAAAAACCACAAAAACAAACAAACTGAAAACAAAAACAAAGCAAGGCAAAAACAAAATCAAAACAACATATTAAAACTGTCTTGCAGTCATGAGAAAAGAGGAAGAACAAAAGGCAGCAAAGGAAAGCTTGGAAGGACTAGGCCGAGATAATCCCTGTCATAGGGGATTGAAAGACCCAAACAAAACTAAGCTTGGAAGGGCTCCAATATCCCAGGATGGGCGAGACAGCATTGTAAGAAGAGCAGAAGACCGGGACGAGTGATAAAAGCTGTTTGCCAGATCATCAGAAGTGTCCCAATGGTCCTGTTTGACTATGGGATAAACTAGGCTAGGCTAGGCTATGCTAGATTAGACTGGAATCATTAATTAACGCATACTTCACTCCCATCAACAAAGTATGCCACCTATATGTATGTTATGCCCTTCAATTTTTCAGTTTGTATGAAATCGATTCCCCCACTTTCAATGATGCTACACATAGACATATACACAGCAGTCAGCAGGCGATTAGTAGCTGATGTCATAACTACAAATGAACACAAGAAATTTCTCATTCCTCAAAAACTGTCATGAAAAAAAAAGTACACACTTTCTTGAAGTATTGTCGTTCTTCTGTGCTCAGTGAGGTGTTTGTTACATTATCAATGTCTGATACTTGCCCCAAATATGAGCAATTCTCAAAGCCTATCAGACATAATTTAACTATATTAACTGCTCTTCACTGCAAACTCATACCAAAATACAACTGATGTCTCACTGCATTATTGAGCATGAGAGCTGTCACATTTTGTCAAATGAGCCCACAGAATAATATTATGAATTAATTCAATATAGACATTGGTCATCAAATGGCTTGTGCTAGTATAAGTTTATCTCAATAATATCTCAATAGGAGAACACAACATTTCATAAAAACCCGACACCGGAAGTGCGTCTGGCGTTTTCCTAGTTATGAAATCATTAACATTGTTCACTACTACCGTTATTTGGAGGGTGCCTATAATAGCGAAGTGTTTTAGTCATAAATTTCCTACCCACAGTAACAAGGTCAAATCAAGAAGTAAGGCAATTTTACGGCCGTGGCAAGGCCAAGGTCATGGGTCAATGGGGTCTTTCCGGATATTGGTGAGCTCTATTGTGAAGAAAACGACCTATGCCATTACAGAAGAGTAGAGACATTATCTGTTTATCGAGGAGAAGTCATTTTGCATACTAAAAAATTACGTAAATCCACAGATCCAATCATAGACCTTAGATGTAAGTCAATCTAATACTACAGTCTGCAACTGTAAGGTCAGCTGAACCATGATAAACAAGTGGTGCCCTTTATAAATTATCTCACTTCCAAGCGCCAGTTAACAAAAACAGCAAGTTCCATGAAATCTTATTGTAAGTGATAAACCAACAATTTACATTTGTCTACAGATTTTATTTAACTTTTTAAGTCAATCAATATAAAAAGCTGTTCTTTTCATTTCAATGAAACATAATATACATAGTATCTTTTCCTTTTTTTTTCTGATTTTTGAAATACAGAGAACTGCTTCCTTTGCAAATACACTCATCTTCCATGTTTACAAACCCATTCCATCATTGCTACTAGCTAATAGGCTGTACATTTCATATCGTATGAAACAGATCTAGTTATTGCATTTCTGGGATCTTTGAAAAATAAATTGTATATACAAAGAAAATATATATCTGAGAAGGTCTCAGGGAGCTATTATTTAAATTCACAAAGGGCTAAGTAAGTAAAGAAAAAGGACAATTTTAATGGTGACAAAATCACACCCTGATTGAAAATTAATACTAATGAACACATAAAAATGTACATGACCAGAAATATAGATACTTCAACAAGATCTCATTTGTGATCTTCACTAGAGGTAATTTTACTGGAATGTAATATCTACTAAAGGTAATTTTACAGGAATATAACATAATTATAATAGCATATGATTCATCTGAAATTTGTTCAGGACACAAGATACTTGAAATTTGTGCATTGGCCAATATACAATCACATCACTGTCAAAAGACAGCAGTAAGATAAATAAATAGAAGTGAAGTGCATCGAGACTGAACATATCACATAATTTATGAATGCAAAAGAAAATACAACAAACAGGCCACATTATGATTTTATGTTTATGTATTAACAGAAACTCACCTTGGTTTGAACAAAGGCACATAACGACATTGAGGTTCACCTCAATTTGACGAAACAAAGAGTTTGAAATTTTATTTTGTGCAGACATATTGAAGGTCAGGGCAATAATACACAATATATGTATCAATAAATAATGACAATGTGTCGGCAATGAGGAATTACATATATACTGAAGATTTCCAAATCATACAAAATGATGAAAATGTCAAAAATGCCTAGAGAGAGAAAATGAAAAAAGACGAAAAAGAATGGAAGGATGGAAGAATGGAAACTAGAAGTGCCAGCCTTATAGAGGCGTTCAATGACTATTAAATCATAAAACACTTAAGCATGACAATCAATAAAGGAACAATATAAAACTATCACAGAATGAACCCGCCTGCAATATTTTCTTAATATTTGTTTATTGTCCAGCAAAATATCACATCCTCAGAGAGACAATATTTTAAGACATGTATAACAGATATAAATGAATATATCTCATTCTTCAGTGCATGTGTGTCATTGCATGTTTGTAATATTAAGAAAGGAGACATCTCAGCAGAACTCCATCCCATGAGCGTCCCTGAATGCCTGTGTATCAGCAATTCATCCTTAGTATGACATGAGGACAATTACAAGAAAAGAACTTGCTTGCCTTCTCATCCATCAGATACAATGATTCAATCCAATAGCATTAAGAAAACATATATCTCAACACCTGTTCACAGTTACGCATAACTGGGAATGCTACAGTATTAGATTGATAGGAAAAAATTCTCAAACTGAGAAGTTTAAAAAGAGAAAAAACTTAATAATGCCTTCAATATGAAACAAATTAGACCTATAAAAAAATCAATTTTTATTTTTATTATTTATTTTCTTAAACTAAAGGTATCAATAAGCTGATGTCATAAGAATATCTATTGCAATAGCATATGCCATACATATAAAAACAGGCTCAGGAAAGTAACTCCCAACACTGCCAATTTCAGACTGAATGTTCTGTTTTCTGAAAATACATATATGCTCATTTCTCATTATGTCGAAACAAACGGAACTGGGGCTCTCAAATGCAATTTTTCAGTAGGTTTTGAAACATGCTTTTTTTTTAAAGAGCTCTGACCACAGTGAAATGTAAATTCTTTAATCCTATAGGATCTTCTCTATATAGAACTGGTGCAAGAAAAATCCCATACAGCTTTGCTTACAAATATGTCTGACATTCCTTAGAATCTGACCTCAGCAAATGGGAAACCATGGCCTCTGAATGCCTGAATTGGAGACAGGCAATGTGGCAAAACCTTTCTCAGCATGAGCTGTTACTCATACTTCAGGCTGTGGCAAACAGACAGAGAAAAAAGCTCCAGGGTAAAACTCTGTAGAGTGTGACACCATCATCTTTGAGAAAGAGGGATGCCAACAGACACACAACTTCAAACAAACAACTGAGTCTGATATCTGGTTTGTTCACCCAAGCAAAGCATATACATACAGGCACATCTTTGCAAACAGATTATACTCTAGCTGGAGTCCTCTTTGTTCTCTCTATGATTCCAGACTGACTGGTGAAATACAGCCATAATATACTTTATAGAATATAGGGCTTATGTGCTTTTTAAAATTTTATAAGGCTGCTAAGACCAATAAATGATTTCCTTTAAATGAAATCAGTTGATAAATTAACTAAATTACATAATCAATCACATAATTATTCAGTTTTCAAATCTTTTTACAAAGGCACACCTTCCACAAATCTACTTTTGCATCTTTCCATACCTCATATGAGAAGGTAAGTCATCTCAAAATTCAATTACATTCTTTAGGTCAAATTTGAATCAACACTAATATTTCAAAGGTGTGGCAAAACTAGACTGCTACTGCAATAGATTTGTTGTAACCAAGCGAATGGCTGGAAATCCCCATCTATTTTTAGCAGAGGGTGCAAACACTCCAGACTGTTCAGTGCCATTGATACAGAAAAAAAATGCATGGGGCCGGTGACAACTGTTGTCAGATCTCGTGGTGGAGCTGTAACAAACATAAGGGAATGTTCTGTTTTTAGCAGAAGATACAAATACTTTGCCAGGAATTTCCAGGTCTGTGCCTAGTTGAATATGAACTACTGAAAATCCTAGAATGAAAAGTACTCTAGTTCATTTTTAGAGAATTTAACTGGAAAATAAAAAAAAGATTTTTTTTCTGAGATCATAATTATACTATTGTAGATTACTCCAGTCTTACGAATTATGGTGTTTGGATACTTGCCCCTTATATTTTGGCTCATAATCTCTCCCTAATTTTTTTTTATATTTATATTTTTTATTTGGGCTCTTTCAACCTTGGCTCAAAATGTACGAAGTGTGGCTCAGGTACTTTTCTTTCCGAGGGCTTCAATTGCTCATGCATTTTGTTAGTGATCCACGAGGTTCAATAGCTCTGAAATGACATGATGCATTACAGACAGAAAACATCCACACTGTTGGCAGCTAAAAGTATGGGAAGAGTTTCTGATCAGACCTATTATTTTCTTTGTCAGACAGAACTAGTGTTGAATACGCAATGCAAAAAAACAACGAAAAAACTAAACACTTTTCTCCTTGTCATTTACAGAACTGATTACAAAAACCAAAAAATGGCTAAATTATTATTATAAGAACAAACAATTTTTCCATTACCATGAATTTTTCAGAATGTATGTTTCAAGCAAAGGGTACAAAAGTGAGATATTCCCTCCTTACATGCTTGTTCAACTCTTTGTGTCTGGCAAGGGGAAGTAATAGGGCTGGCCAAACATGATCCCCATTGCTGCATTGAGTCTACTTTCATAAATATTTTGTTAGAATTTTAACAGTATATTAATTAGAAATAGAGACCTTCATCTTTCGGCTCCCTCAACCTAATTTCCACAATGCTCAGTAAAAATGTTGCACTCTGATAGGTTAGGTGTACAGTCATTAAGTATTATGATACATTATGCCTATGTTCATTCAGTTAGAATCACAACATCATTTTTGTAACATTTCCTCTTGTTTCACTTAACCAGCTTTCCTTTCAAAATACTTTGTAAGAGGTGTTTTGGTATAGGTTAGATGAAGGATCACCTTTTTCTTTTGAGACATTTGATTTACCTTCACCATAGAATTATTCTGCTAGAGCTGCAGTATGTAACAAATGGAACCATCAAAATGCCCAGCCTTAGACTTACTTTCACAATATTTGTTTTAATAGACTTTGGCCATGTCTGATTTGAGTCATAACACTACTTTCAAACAAAAGTACTACATTTACTAATATGCCACAATGTAGTGGTTTTGGTGAGAATCTACCTTCACTATATGTCACTGGAGCTACAACATAAGACAGAGTAGTCATCCACTAATCCCTTGAGCCCTGAGACACAGGTAGTAAATAAAAATTCATGTAGTGCCTATATTCATGTAGTGCCTATCAGCTGGCACAATGATTAGCAAGGCCCATCATTTTAGGATATATTTATATCTTGCATTTATCAGCCAATTACAACAGCTGATTACATTTACTCTAGAAGTAGTGTATCAAATACAGGATATCAAGAGCTCAAACAGGAAGGTTATGGTAGCATAACAAGCTCAGGGCTCAAAAGGTTAAAATGCCTTGGTCCCAGGTCTTTTTTCACTAGTTATGATAAGCTTGATTGACCTTCTTTGACCATATTCTGATATTACTAAAGCATAACTCTGTAATAAGTCATAATCCAATGTTCTACTGAGAATCTCCGTTCATCTGTGTTACAGCAGTAGTGCAGTGTACTTTACAAGTACACATTAGAACTACTTTCACTACATTCAGTTAGATTTGCAGCAGTATTTTTCAGAGGAAAATACCATGCTGTGATCACATGTTCTGCCAATTACTTTTCTCACAATTATGTAACTGGGATACCACATCACTGATTTTTTTTACATTTTATTTGAACAAAAGCCATAAATAATTCTAACATGTGTCTAATTTCACCATATTCTGTTGGAATTGTAGTAATATTTGTTAGATGAGGGACCAGCCATCTGCTGTTCTCGAAGCACACCAGTGACAGTCCAGTTGCCAACAGGAGAGGGATAGGCTGAGGCAGCATATGGAGCAGGGGAGGGTTTGGATGGAGGCTGACCATTCAAAGCCATTGTGTTGTTCCTGGAAATAATGAAAAATGACATCATTCGATACATGAAATCATCTGATACATATATATGAGACTTGTATTCAAGGAGTAAATGAAAAAATAATAGATATATCAACTCTAAAAACCAGACTCTAACTCTGAAGGTGCCCCTTGCCTTGCGATGGCAATGAAAAATGCTTACTATGAAAGGAAATACACTACATACCCAGTAAAACTATTAAACAGGGTCCTACAAAGAGCATCAGGATGCTGTGAGAAAAAGAAAATCTCAGTTGCATGGCCAAGACAGTTCTCCAGTGTACAGCAAAAGAATAATAAGAAGAGGACAACAGAAAAAGAAATGGGTGAGCCAAAGAATGGATAGAAGTCGGTCAAGCCATAACCTCCACCCAGACCTGAAACTGATGTAGATGGAGAGGGTTGTCAAAACAAAATGTTGTCAGTCCTCAGCCATGTTCCAATGATCTGCACCTTACAGGACCCATGTGCTGTGAATATACAACACTTTGCTTACCCTGGGGATACTGCTAGATGTCCATTTCTGCCCTGGTAAGTCTGATGCATGTTGAGCATATCTTTGTAGTTAGCAGGAGGTCCATCTCGTTGTAAAACAGGTGGGTTCGTGGTATCTGAGTTTTCACGGAAAAATACAATTTTACCCACATTTTTCCAACATGAGAGCTAACAAAAAAAAAGAAAAAGCATACATATCAACAAAACCCCACTACTTGTATTTGATTTCAAACTCAAATCACACTCTACATATCTGATTCTTCATATGGATTTTATAAGTAACGGTGTGAGATCATGAATAGACAACACAATGATAAAGCTCCATATCCACATCAGACAACATGAGAAAAAAAGAACAACCAGAGAGGTTTCACAACCAAGTTATGTCACATTATGTTTGGACTCCGCAGTTATTTATTCATTAATGTTACACAACTAAATTTTGTCTCTCTATGCAACCAGATTATGTTTATACAATGCTGAAAAAGTGCTCACTTGAGATTTAAATTGTTAGTTTGTGTCATTTTCAAAGATTGTGGATCATAAAAAGAATTGAAAGGTTATTCAAAAATTGAAAAATCTAAATAATTCAGAGCTCAAAAAAAAAAAAAAAAGAAAGAAAAAAAGAAAGAACCAGGTGCAGTTTAGTGTTTACTTCAATTATCTTAGTTTTATGGTGTCGACAAATGTTTGTTGGGCATTGCAGTTTTTAATGTGTAAGCCATTTCTAAAGCATGTGGGTCACTGAAAAAATTGTTAATTTTAGACAATGAAAAATACTTAAATATTTTAAGAAGAGGTTAGTGTAATTTATTTCCTTACTTCTGTTATGTCTCTTTCCAAGATGGTGAATTTGGAAATTTCAGTTGTTAATACAAAGTCATTTCTAAGGGGTGTGGGTGGTAGAAAAAATGATTGCGTTTATAAAAACAAAAACTCAAAAACTGTATGATTTTGAAAAAAAAGAATTTAGTTAATTTATTTCTTTACTTTTAAAACAATATATTTGTTTTTTTTTTAGTCTGAACAATATTCCTTTAAAATTTTTGTTGTCAATTGCGAGTTATTTCTACGGTATATAGTTCATATAAAGAATGGTTAGCTTATTTTAAAACTGTGAAAGTTTGTAAGTATAGTTCATTTCTATAAGTTTATTATTTGTTTTTATGATGCAGATC
This sequence comes from Peronia peronii, assembly GCA_039654565.1. Lineage (NCBI taxonomy): Eukaryota > Metazoa > Mollusca > Gastropoda > Systellommatophora > Onchidiidae > Peronia > Peronia peronii. The sequence goes on from JBCEWB010084526.1 coordinate 9,150, forward strand.
AAATATTTAGTGGAAATTTCGGTTGCTATTTTGCAAGTCATTTCTAAGTTATGTCGGTTATTAAAAAAAAAACAACAGGCTTTTTAAAAACAATAATATGTGAACAATTTAGGCTACAAAAACAAAAAAAATTATTTTTATCATTTCTGTTTTTGAGATGTACACAATTTTTACTTAAAATTTCAGTTTGTTAATATGCAAGGTATGTGGATTATTAAAGAAAAATTGGTTAGATTTTTGGTTGAAAAATGTTAAATTGGGCAAGTTTAGATCACAAAACAAAAAAAAGTTGTGAGAGGAGTTATTGCTTTACCTCTATTATTTCTGGTGTTCTGTTTCCCGCTAGGGGGTCTCTGCGCTAAACTATTCACTGAGCTTTGACCCGCCTGCTGATTGGTGGGTATACTTGGTAACTGTATGGCAGGGGGAGGGGCCTGAGAGGCATGAAAAGGGTAGCGAGGATCAAGCACAGTGGGAGAGGTGATGGAACCGGGATTAGGCTGTTGTTGTTGTGGTATGATCTGTGACATGTCAGCACCATTCGTACGATTACCGAAGTTTGGGGTGCTTGCCACACCCCTTGGAGTGGTAACTGCGGCATCAGGATATACAACTTGTCTCTGGCTAGAGTTGCTGGGCAATAAAGAGTTAAAGTAAGGATTACAGCCCAAGCCCGTATTATAGTAGGTATGAGGGGAGGCAAGTCCGTTCAACTTCTTGTAGTACATATTGGCTGACACAGTCTCCTGAGGCTGGGGAGCCCGGCTTGGCGCCGGACTGTTGCTACGGAAACCCTTGGGAGGCGTTGCACGATGTCGACTGTACATCATTTCTCCAGCTCCCATGTGGCTGTGCATGGATTCAAATAAAAAACGTCAGCAAAGGCAATAACAACCACAGTAAAAATAATGATAATTTCTTTTTTGTTGTTGTTGTTTCTTGGCCCGAAAATGAGCCAAACAGGCTTGAAATTTTGGCATCCAAAATATTTTTGAATTTCCATTGTATTAATTCCTCAAACTGGCCACTGTTAAATTTTTTGCTCTGTTTATTGAATTATTTATCAGTTGACAGTTTAGGCCTTTTATTTCAAGATGTTCATTTGAAAATAATATAACACTATATCGATGATGAAGACATCAGTAGTTTGAATCTATTGTGAACCATCTAGGGTGTAATTTCTGCCATCCCACAATTTAATTTACTTCGAGTTTATTTGTTGGGTACAAGGTAACCATAAACATGAAAGAAGAAGCAAAATTAGAAATAAAAAAGTAAGAATGCAACAAAATAAAATAAAACGAAGTGGCTAGCTGGACTTAAGCCCTGCTAGCCCTCGGGTCTATTCGGACTTATTGTCATTTTCCCCCTCTGACTTGAATCAACTTGTAATCAATTTAAAGCTTAAATTTGTTCATTATGATATATGATAAGCTTATATGAAAAATCAGAAAATAATAATAATATTTAAAAAAGGAAGTGTCTATAGTAGCCTATAATCGCCCATCGGGAATTTTAGCCCCGAATCCCCAATTTTGTTTTTGGCATTGATTTTATACCCATTTGCAAGAGCAATCTGATGTTTTGCTTTTGAAAACTCGACAATGTCCCAATGTTGATTGAATTCTGACTTAGATTTGGATCATTGGTAAGAGAAAACAAGAATTAAAATAAAGGACAGAAAATTGACAACCTCTGTCGGTTTAACTATAGTACATGTATTATAATGTTAGATTTTTACTGGGCGCTCACAGTCATCCTTGGCCGAATGGACAAGTGACCAGACTGACATTCTATCAACCCAGGTTCAAGCCTCAGCCATGCCATATTTTTTTTTTTTATAAAAATGAATGTGTATGTATTTTGTATTTTTATTTTCGTGTACAATTTTGATATGTTAATTGAAGGAGATGCTTTTGCTAGGACAGCTTGTGTACATCATCAACTGCGAGTGAAGAGTTCATCTCCAACTCCAACACATCTAGCTATATCTATAGACATATAATTTCTTTTCTGTTCCTTGAATCATGTGTGTGTTTGTCTCCTTGACAGAAAGTTTGTATATTTCTGTATTTTTTCTTTTTGAGGATGTGGTTGAAGGAAATATACTAAACGTAGAATGGAGAGATCTGGATCTAGATCTAGACCTCATTCAATAGGCCTATTTCAAATAAAAAAGATTGTCGAGCTTGATGATAAACCTGGACCATCATTCATTGATTAGCATATTTTTACTATTGAGCTGAAAGTGTTTAAAGCTGCACGCATATGTCTCCCGGTCCCACCCTCTACCAAAGGAACATGACGCGGACTTAAATCTTCACAGCAAGATCTACATGACAATGACATGGACTGAGTAAGTCCTGCTAGACTTCGAGACTACACAGGCTTAAGACCGGTTGGTCATGGCCAAACAAAAATATGTTTAAGGAAAAATAACATACAATCATTACACTTTCCTGAAGTCAATAACGTATACATTTTGTATACAATTAAAAAATTAATTTGCTAAGGTTTGGACAAACATATGAGTGTCACATGAAATATACTGGTTGATTTCAACTTCTTTTGTAGTTTCGTATCTGAACAGTGGGATTAGCGTCTGTGACATCTGCCTAGCAGGAGCATCACTATATAACACTGAGTAAGTAAATGTAAGCCAAATATGAACTACTTCATGATACAAATTTACTTCTAACATATATTGCCTCTTTTGAAGCAACTTACCTGGGCTGTTGTCTGCTTATGCCTGGCACCACCCAGTTACTCATCACATTCTACAACAAAATAAAGGAAAAATAACATTTATGATAAGAAAACACCACAATATAGAATCTCAGATTTGCACAAATTGTTGAGATATAAAATGTATTCTTCAAAAAGATAAATTATGAAACTGAATTTTTCACGAGAAATCTCAATGAATAATCTTGGATTTGGCCAGCACCACCTAATTACATAAAACATTCTAAACAAAACAGTCAAAGAGACTTTTTGACAAAGAAAAATTACACAAAAAATTTAATTATCAGATTTGCCTACCAAAGCCAGCATATTTTTGTTGTTGTTGTTTTAAAAGATAAATAAAATTAAAAAGAATCTTTTACCAGAAAATATGATAAAACAAACAAAATCTCAGGATCTGCATGCCATGCAGTCATTTAAAATATTCCACAACAAAATAAATAATTAACTGCTATCAATAAAAACAACATCACAAGTCAAATAGAATCTCAAGGATTGTCTTGCACCACAAAATTTTTGAAGAGAGAGCATTATGTATCAACTTCAGTAAAGTCTCATAGTACCTAATTGTTAAGTTCTTTGATTTATTCATATTTCATTAATCCCCAATGAAGAATCCCCATAGATGTGTGTGACCAAGGATGATGAATATCCATAATTTTATGTTTGCTATCCATATTACATGTAATATATCTATAAGCCTGGTGTAGTCAACATGTCCATGCAGTTGTAAAAGATATGTGAATGGGGCAGAAAGGTTTTGAGGGGGGGGGGGGGGGGGGGGGGTCAAATGGTTGAGTTTTGGATTT
>JBCEWB010084547.1:0-12703 GCA_039654565.1 Peronia peronii
GAAATTTCATTAGGTTTAGGATGAATGAGGTACTCAAGGAACGAATTGAGATGCAGCAACTAGTCTACTGCCTGTGTAAGAATCACTTAAAACAGCTGAACACAGTATTAGTGGTCACAGCACATCAATGGTATCAATTTCATTCTCTTTCGGTCTGTCTGTCTGACTCTCATATTATGATTGGTTTCATCATAATGTTTTATTTTACTTCTCTGAAATCTATTGTTTCTAAGCCCTAATACCAAAACCAGTCAATGATGCCCCACATAACGATCTTTTTGAAATGACGAAGATGATGATTAGCGATAGAGAATCGTTAATCCCAGTAATCAGCTGGCTGAGCCGGTACTCTGATGGATTGTTGGACAAATCCCATGAGAAATTCTGGATGTTCTCAGGGCCCAGAAATAGAGAAACTCATTCCTGTATCCATATCGGCACGGGGCATCGTTCTCGTCTAGCGCCTTATCCTTGTTTTCATCTATTAACTACGAATGGGTTTTGACTGCGGGGAAAAGGGAACCGAGCGGGGGTTTGGGAGGGGGGGAACTAGGTGAAGTGGGGATAGGGGAGGAAGGAGGTGGGGAAGAATTATTGATAATATGGTCATCGTCCTTGAAAATGGTTTGGGCTCATCAATTCAGAGCGGCTAACGCCACATGACGAGAGGGGTGAAGTGGGAAGATGAGGTAAAGAGGGTAAATGTGATTCTAATGTGGGATGGAGGAGAATCACTACGAGAATGGGTGAACACGGAAATGATGGTACAGCAGATGGATTCTGGACTATACAGTGGTGTGAAGGACAGAATCGACGTGAAAAAAGGGTGGGTCAAAGAACGAGCGAGAGAGCTGCGTATTGGGGGGCTGGGAGGGAAAGGGGGGGGGAGGGGCTGAAAGAGATGAAATAATGAAAGAGAAGGGTAACAATAAAAAAGAAGGAGGAGGAAAAGAAGGAGGATAAGGGAGAGGACGAAGGAGAGAACGAGGAACAGAAGAAGAGGAACGAAAGAGATGTTAAAAAAGAAAGGAAGAAAGAAAGAAGGAAAGGCAGAAAGAAAGACGGAAATAAAGACTGAAAAAAAAGGAAGACAGAACGAAACAAAGAAAGAAAAGAAAAAGAAAAAATAAAGAATCAAAGACAGAACGAGACCAAGAAAGAAAGGAAAAGAAAGAAAGAAAGACAGAGCAAAAGAAAGAAAGAACGGAAAAAAGAGAGAAAGAAAGAAGAAGCCCAACAACTGGAGAAACAAGCAGAGATAGAGTGGGGCATAGCTGGGTGCTAAGAGCTAGGTTGGGCTGTGAATGTCAGGTGTGAGCCAGGAGAAACTGGGCAGGTGAACGAGTGAAAGATGGATTCGAATGTTGACCTTTTCTTTTGGTCTTTCGTAGACTCACTCTATCCAGGTAACTCACGGACGTCTACCGGCACTCACGCTAGGGGAACAACCAGCGAGTACGATTGTACAATATCTCCTGGACTGGCAATTAAAGAGTGGTAGATCTGGGATTCCAGTACACTCTATTGTCTTTGTCACACACTAAACGTACTTAGTACGCCTGGCCCCAGCCCTATCCGTTCAGGTTGCCAGTTATGTTTGTCTTTCGATACTAAAGAATGATTATCTCCGCTTTAGGTGCATGCCCTCTAACGTATTATTATCAAAACAAGAAATATTGGAAGATATTTTATAGTACGTGTGAAAATTTTGCTCCGATAGCAGCCTCTTTGCCTATTCTCACAATGGATTTAACGGCCAAAGGTAATTTGGTATGCCTAACACGCACAAGGATCTCCCAATATATTCGCCCTTCTTCAAGAAGCCCAATTTTCCTTATCCAAGAAAGCAGAAGATCATGGAGCCACTGAAAAGACAGGCTAAAATATTATTCCCACACCCTTAGTACAAGTCGAATCCACAAATTTTCATCAAGAAGCAGGCGTCCAACTCCTCATCCCATCGCACATTTATATACGGATGTAAACGGTATTACCAACAACAGCAATAGCAGCAGCAACAACAACAACAAAAACAGTGAGATAACGACAAAGTCAATAACAACAAGAGAACAATCACACATCATAAGGCAATCAGAAACCCATGGCTTTCCAGCTGTAGTTTGTTGAAAACCTTTCTAGATGTCTGACACTATTGCCAGAACGTTCCCATTACAGAGGGGCGGCATCTCATTCATTATTCAGTTGCAATTTTGATGAAACCATTAAGAAAACATATCAGGTCATAAATGTGTCTCTTTTTCCCTGATGTATGTTTGATAAGGCAGGAAACATCATTGCACAAGATGCATTTTTTTCTTTCTAAAAGCGACGAAAACAAAAACAAACAAACAAAGAAAGAAACGAACAAATGTTGATCTGTTTTATCCAGTTGTCAAAGCCAAGATTTATCTCTCAGAACTTTTCGCATCTCACGTCTGAGGGCGGCTGTAACGTATCTAACAAAACGCCTTTTTTCGCTGGAGTTCAATTTTCTCCCCATCCATCTATTGTAATATAGCTTTTCACACAATTAAAAAGCAACTTTTTATATCACCTCATCCTCTAAGGACTTTGTTCATTACATACTAAAGAAAAGATCATAATATACTTAAATAGCGATTTTCTCCGAACAAAGTTTTGAAGACTTTGTCAGAATCTTAAACAAGAAACGTTTCGTCAAAGTGTGTTAGGGCTGCAGGGGAATGCTAAGGAAGCTCATCCGTGCAGCGAGCGTCCGACATGGTTTAGACAGCGAATAAACGCTAGAGCCACAGGCGGATTTCTCGCCCACTGTGATCCATCTACATGTCATGAATATACAATTCGCGTATCTGACGTCACCCGCTAGTTTTGACAAGCGCGTAATGAGACAAGAATCCGAACTGTCAAAATCTGCTAGGCTTGCACAAAAGACGTATCTACTGTTTTGACATCTCGGCTGCATTCCGAGGCTGATGCTTATCTCTTCTTATCTCTTCGCTCTTTACACGCAAAAGAATTTTGTCACATTAAACCTATATATTTAGAAATACTTTGCATTAAATAATAGCATCATGTCAGTTAAAGGCCAAATGACTCTTAGTTCTCATTCCCTTGAATAAAACCAGCACTGCGAATGTAATAATCCGTGATGAACTGTATACTATCCATCCATCCATCCATCCATCCATCCATCCATCCATCCATCCATCCATCCATCCATTTTTTTCTGTCTCCTTTCCGTCATCCCTTCTTTCATATCTATCAGCTCTGGTTGTACCGTTTTTTGTTACTTTAAGCTGTTCCTTGCTACCTTCAGAGTCAGAGCGATCAACAAGAAATTAAAAAAAAAAGAAAAGAAAAGAAAAACAACAACACAACATGAAAGTTATGGCTGATGGGTTTAACCAGTGTTTACCACTTTCCATTCATTCCAACGAGCATTGCTTTTGTTTCCGGATGCACCGGAAGCCAGCAAAGTCCGGCATGCCTCTGTGCCAGACATCACGGCTCCGTCCGTTGTTAAGGACGCCCAGACCGTAACCAGGGAAACGATATATCCCTCCTGTGATGTCTCCTGCATGGTTACACAGAGGACAAGGCACCATGGCCGACATCACCTGACGTGACCGGGTAACACATCTCTTCTTCCTCGTAGCTTCTCGAAGTGCGGATCGTAGTTTACATTCCCGTTGTCATAGCAACCCTGGTTCCAAACCGTTCACCGGAAGTGTAAACTTTCCCTGATAATGCTCTGTATGGACGCTAATGTAAGGAGGCAAAGGGCCTGAAAGTTACGCAATTATACACAAGAGAGCCAAACGTTGTGAACAAAAGAGAGATGGGGGCGGATAGACCGCTGGGATAGAGGGAAGGCAGTGCACTACCATTAAGACTGATGGACAGATTAACACAAGAGGACAGACAGACATAGATCGATGATTAACACAGAGGCCGATACAGTCGGGAGGTGTAAATGTGAAAGGGCAGGTAAATAACGGATCAATAAGTGAGAAGATGGGAGTTTGCTAGGCAGCTAAGAAGGTAAGAAGTTAAAGAAGTAGGTAAGTAAGTATATGGATAGATAGGCAGGTAGCTAAGTAGGAAGATAGATAGGTAGAAAGGTAGGTAAGTAGGTACGTACGTAGGTAGGTATTAATAGATAGGTAAGTAGGCAGGTAGGTAGGTTACGGTGGGTAGGTAGGTAGGTAGGTAGGTAGGTAGGTAGGTTGGTAGGTAGGTAGGTGGACAGACAGATAGATAATCTAGATAGGTACGGACATATGTGGGTAATAGGTAAATAGGTAGGTGGTAAATCGGTGGTGATGAAAGTGAATAAGAAGATGGATGCATATGAACATAGGTAGGCCTGTGTATTTAGTTAACTATGTCATTATACACGTATGTAGACAAGACAGATAGGTGAGTCGGTAGATGATTAGGCAGACTGATGCACAAACTGATAGACAACACTAATAACAACAAACAATAAGTGAAAACAATAACATCAGCGTTAACCTTGCCAATGAAATCCACCACCCACGGCGAGTCAAAATCATCGCTTTTCTATCATTGACCTCCTTCCACACCCTCTTCTCTCCCCCTCCCTTCCCATCCCCCCTCCCCACCCTCTCCTCTCATATCCTTACCAGTGAGCCAGCATGCGCACCACTAGTGCACACCAGTGCACATCAATGCAGTGCGCATCAGAGAACCGAAGCGTTTCGCGTCACGGCTGCCACCGCACTGCCCTGCTATGGCCCCTTGCTCGCTCTGACAGACACTTCCTGGACATACTAGCGCTCACTCTTTCACTCACTCACACCGAACGCACACACATTATTCCTATACATACACACACATACACACAAACACTCTCATTGCACAGAGTAGCTGATGCTAAATCTTAATCAGTTCCATGTGTTATCCACCGGGATAGCTCCCTCCTCCCCGCCCCTGCCCCCCGCTCCCCCTCCATCCCCTCTTCCTCCAGCTTTCTGTCTATTCCTCGCAATTCGTCCCTTTGCCATAAATGTTTCTTCGAGAAACAAATAGAAACAAATGAATGAACGAAGAAACAAACAAACAAACAAAGATAAAGCTAAGGCAAAACAGAAACAAGAACTTTGTTATCTTCTATAACATGTCGTTAAGATCCGCCTTGTACATTTTATTTTCAGCCCAAAATGTGGTATCAGAGTGGTATTCTGAGGTCGATATAAAAATAAAACTAGAGGGGGGGGGGAGGGGGGGGGGAGATACATATATATTCGGAACTGTTCAAGCCTAGAGTCTTTTAGACGACAGTTAAAAACACACTTGTTCACCAAGCATCTGTCTGAGTAATGTTTTCAGGCTTTTCCCGTGAGATGTTTGTCAGTCATGTCTACAGACTTACAAATGTGGTTGAGTTGTATTACGTGATTATGTATGTGAGCGTGTCTCGAATCGTGTCTGTATACCATGTTAGAATTTGTACGTTTGTTGTTGCCCCTGTTTGTTTTGAGGCATATTTCGTGTGTGGCTGTTCAACATTTTGGTTCTGTAAAGCGCTTCGAGCCCCAGGGGTGAGGCGCTATATAAATGCCCTTTATTATTATTATTATTATTATATTATTTAGGAATTATTTATAACAATAATTTATTCAAGGACTTCTTAGTTTGCTTTGATAACAATAACAGTAACAACAAAGACCAAAAACAACAAAAATAACAACAACAATAAGGATAAAACAAACAACTGCATTGAAGCGTGAGAAACTGTGATTGTTATCTTTTATTATCTCTATCCGAGCAGCAGGAGTTTTGCATGACGACAGAGACGCCTGTCTACAGACCACAGCGTCAATGCATTTTAGAAAGAAACAAATAAAAACAATCGTATGAACGCGCAAAGCAGGGGTCACCGCTAGAGGAACGCGGCCAGAGGTCATTCGGAATGCAGGGCAGGGCGGGGGTGTCAAACGCGCACGGCGTCACTGCACGATTATGTACCGCGCGGCCCGCAGACAGACAGACACTGTAGCGTCGGCATGCGGGGGAAACGCTGCCGGTCCGCTGGTCCGCTAAGCGTCAGACAGTAGGATGGCACGATAGCAGTACGCGGGACGCTACGCCAGGAGCGTGGCGTGCGGTCTTAACTTTCATGCTGGCAAGTGGCCTCGAGGCGGCACCAGCAGGCGTGACACGCAGAAGGAGGTCATTCTCTGGGTCATCCACGCAACTCACTCATCACCTCCATTCATCCGTATCTCTTCCTTTTCTCTCGTTCGTTCTTCTTCTCTATTCAGATGTATGCTCTGTCCGCAGGGGTTCCACCACGCCTATATTTTAACAGCATGCACTATCAGTTGACTCTGTACAGCTTCCACTCCCTTCCGTAGTCTCTTCTCTGTGATTCAATAGTATGTCGGATTTGTGGGCGAAAGAACGATAGAATGAGAGAGAGAGAGAGAGAGAGAAAGAGAGAAAGAAGACTAAAGAGGAAGAGAGAGAGGGAGGGGGGAGGAGAGAAAGAGAAATACAATAAAGACTGAGAAAGAATCAGAAAACAATGAGAGAGACAAAACTAGAAAAACAGAGAGCAGAGATAAGGAGCAAGAGTGAGAGGAATAGAAGGGAGAAAGAGAGGCAGAGGGAAACAGAAAAAGAGATAACGAGGAGAAGGAGGGAAAAATGAATTCCACGATAAACTAGAATCTACCCCAAACAGTATGAGATTGGTACATTAATACCTTCAGGTTTTCATGCATGAAAACTTCCTTAAATATTTTGCTAAATTTATATAAAAAATATTTTTAAAAATCTTCTAAACTTGGATAAGAAAAACTATTATCTGCGTTATGCAGATCAAATTAACTCTAATTAGTGAACCACTTGGCCGTTATGCCATCCGTCCTCACCGCGCATCGCCAATTTGTTATGTCAAGCCATCTTTCCGCACAAACCCTTACTCTGTTTCTCACATTCCGGAACAGCTGATGAGAAAGCCAGGTCGACCTTGAAGAGTGAAGCTATTTTTAATTCCTTTTTAAGAACTGGAGATGACATTTATAAAGACTGAGAGGAGCGTGGCGTAAGGGATCGTTTGTAATAACAACGCATGTCTCTGTGTGAGTAACGCGCGGTGTCAACGGCGCTGAAAGCGTGGGTAATAAGGAAGTTTATGGCTGCATTAGTTTACCTCCGGCGTCCTTAGAAACCCATACTGCTGCTGATGTTCTCAAAGCAATAGGTCTAAGCCTTTCTAGCGAACAAGTGGGGAGGAGGACTGAAAATAGCACTCATAATTAGATTCAAATTTTGAAAAAATCATATTTGTTGTGTTACTGTTGTTTTTAAACTGCAAGCCCTTTATATTGGTTTGGATGACGCCAGACTTTGGATGTATTTTTAATGTGTACTGTATTTCTTTTCGCTGGACACAGAAAGAATAGGGAGCACAAGGCTGGCCTTGAAAATATGGCAGGATACCTAAGCAAAGAAGGGAGAATCTACTCAGTACCATATATACATTTCAATTCCTCAGGGAAATCTGTGCCAATGAATTCGGTCATATGGTAGCTGGATGGTAAACAAAGGTGCAGTATATCGGATTTCGTTACTTAAAAAAAGATAAACAGACTGCCAGAAATAGACAGTTGCGCAGAAGATAAACACCTCCACTACCAGCGACAACAATAACAACCCCTACAACAACAATAACAACAAACATTCGCCCGAACTATCCCATTCATGTACCATATCCACAGAATATCAGTAAATACTCAACCATCTCTCAACTGCGAAGAAAGTGCGATGCCTAAGAGATGATACAAACAAGAACAACAACCACAATAGTGATATATCAGCAACAACAACAACAACATCAACAACATAGTAAAGACCAGTCCGAACACCCGAATATCATCCCAGTGATGTATGACATCCAGAAGTCAAGACATCAAGAAAAAACCACAACCAAACAACCACAGCTCAATAACTGCGAGGTAGGTCTGAGGTCCAAAAGATGATAAATATACATTTGAAGGAAACGGAGAAGAAGGAGGGATGAGTGGAGGAGAAAGTAGGAATGTTTCTGACAAGATCTGAAAGTTGGAGTGGAGAACCCGAGCCCAGGCAGACTAGGGGGACGGAACAGGCCGGGGACGGGGCGCACTGAGTAATAGGCTATGAAGAAAGGGTAACATCCCATCGAGCAAGGCTGACACCCTGGTCAGGAACGGTTTGAAAAGATGGCACTCCCTGGCCCATCAATCGCGGTAAGACCTGAACACAAAAGGTCAACGCTGCTGTGGGATTTACATCTCTGGATGGGACGAGAGGGAGGATGAGGGAGAGGGGAGGGGAGTGGTGGGGAGTACTCCCGCGAGAAGGACATCTTAAGAGAAAAAAAAAAGGAGGCGAGTACTCCCGGGAGGAGGAAATCTAAAAAAAAAAAAAAAGAGAGAAGGAAGGGGGGTCTTCTAGCCGAATCTGTAAGAGTTTAGTGTGTGTGTGTGTGTGGGGGGGGGTATATCTGACGGACATATGAATTGTGGGCCCCCTTTTTTTTGCCTGGCCGGCTGGCCGTCTTCGGGCCGGTATGGCGAGAGACCCAAGGGAGCTCAGAGAGAGAGAGAGAGAGAGAAAGAGAGAAGGGGAAAGAGAGAGAGAGAGGAGGGGACGGGGAGGCAGGATAACCAAGAGAAAGAAGAATGAGAGGATGACACGACAGACAGAAGAGAGAAATTAATGCGTTCTTATCATGACTCACTGGCCAAGTCAACGTGACTCAAGAAATTTTACGTTGTTTTTTATTTATTCGTTCATCTTTTTTTTTTCTTGACAGTGGTAGATGGTGTCGTGTCAATACATTATCCACGCTTGCACCATCTTTTGAGAGACAACACGTTTTTGTGTGTTTTTACTATGTCGAGTGCATGACCCGGCATACAATAACTGATTTCTCGTTAACGCTTGGCGTCAGTTCGGCTCTCCTTTCTTTCTTTCTTTCTTTTTTCTTGGCATAAATGTGCAACAATCTCAGATTCTACTGGCAATACACACATAATGTTCTGAGACAATTTCTCTCCGACTTTGAATGTTATTAGCTCCAAATACATAACAACAACAGCAACAAGAACAACACAACAACAACAACAACAACAGAGGCAATAGTAGCGACAGCATCACCACTAAAACACCATTAACTACCAGCTAAACCACAAAACAACGACAACAACAACAACAACGACAAGAACAAAAGAAGAACGACAACAGCAACCAAGCCACAAGACAGGCATACACCAAGTTAGAGCAATGCTCTGGTGATTACCTCACTTCCTCTGCGAGCATCCGCAATGCTGTGATGCTTTGACAAAGGTGTGAAGACAGAAACTAATACAGTGGTTCTAATAGGCAGTAGATTCACTGGACTATTTTCCTTGGACATGCTCACTCAGGTCCTGTTGATATACTTCCTTAGATCATTTAAGGCAATATCTAGCAATATCTAGGTTGATTAGACTAGATCCATCCAATGTTCATTGTTCCTAAATTCACTTTATATACTGTACATTCTTGCCACTGAACTGACGTGTCTTTATCGAAGGAAAGAAGCGGCTTTTTCCATTTACCTAGTACTTTGCTCCCTGCCTCAATCTTCAACTCTTTTCCCCTTCACACCTTTGCATCATCTTTCTTCTCTCTCAATCACTAGTATCTCCCAGCTCCATTCTCTCCTCCAGACATAGAAGCCCCATCTTTTTGGGCAAGCCTTCTCCATCAGGCTATCTCTATGTTCTGTTTCTCCATCTTCTTCTCTCTGCCTACCTACACATATTTTTTTCCGCTCTTCTTCTCAGTCGTCAGTCATCGAGCCACTACCTCACACTCCAACCTCTGACACTAACCTTTTATTTCTCCTCCCCCCCCCACCCCCTCCTCTTCCTCTCCACCCCTAAAGTCCAAACCCATACCGTCTTTCACTGACATTGACAAAAAGCCTTTTCCCTGAAAACTTCTGTCTTCAGTACATCTAGATTTTGTTTTGTAAAGCTTTGAGGGTGTAATAGGCAGCCGTCTTGTAAGCTGCTTAGGAAACTGAAAACATAGTATGAATCTTTTGAGTTTGTAGTAGTAATAATAGATTGTAAAACGCTGAGATCCTAGCTGTGCGGGGATAAGCGCTCTATAAAAAATGTTATCTATTATTATCGTAATCTCACCTTTTGACACATAATAAATATAAAACAATTTTTAAGAGAATAAAGTTTTTAATCTTGAGCAAATTTCTGTTTGAATCGTGAGGGGCATAATGAACCTGTGACGACCCATGCATTTTGTCAAAGCACGTAAGAATTCTGTGCCTTAGCCTAGAGCACAAGGTGAGTATTTCTACCTTATGTTTTACTCATCAACTCTCAGCCAGACAGTAGCATCAGTACGAGCTCACAGTCGACATCCGCGAGACTGATGGTTGAAATTTGATAAACAAGTTGGTAGGCACACCAGGAATGTACCGGGGAGCTCTACGACTTCTCCATATTTCCCTAGGGCGAGAGGAACGAGAGCTACTTCTACAAATAAATTATGAAGAGTTGGCAGGTGCGAAGTGTATTACACCCCGCCGGCTAGGGACAGAAGTACAGCTTTCTCCACACTTCATCCAATCGAGTTCTTGGTTTCGATGACCAGTGTAACGACATTCCTACAGTAGCCTGGACATTCGCTTTCAATTCCCCTCCTCTCCCTCCCCCTTCCCAAACTCCAATGTCTCAGAAGTGAGAGTGAGACAGTCAGATTTAATCCAGAATGGTATCACCACCCAGTTTCGCAAATTAACCAAATTCCTCATCTGAAACTGAGAGATTTACTGAATGCTCTTCTTTTTTTTTTTTCTGTCTTTATTTTTCACAGCAAAAAAAAAACAAAAAAAAAAAAACGCAGACGGACAAAACCAAATCCGTCATGAAATCTTTCACGTCTCTCTGAACAGGCTATTGTATTTTTAATTATAGACTCGTTATTTTCACAGCATTGCTTCGGTTAACGATTCTAGTTCCATGTCTAGATATGATTCAGATTTTGGACTTCACAAAATGACGCTTGACTGTAGGAACAAGCACTGTCCTGATCACTCACGAGTTATACAGGACGTGAAGCTATCAATATTGAAAGTCTGATTACGAAACTCCTATTAAATATTCCGTGTCTTATACTGATCTGTTTACTCTGTCTCTTTGTCTTTCCAATTCTCCCCTTGTTACCTATCTGTTCCACTCCGTCCCCGCTTTCCTTTGTTTCTGCTGACGTGCTTCTGCAGATCTGTTTTCGTAAACTTTCTGTCTCTTTCGTTTTTCTCCCTACCTCTCCTGGTTTCAGCTTCTCTGTGTCTTTTCTACGTATCAGTCCTGTTTGTCTCCACATCTGTTTCATGGACAAGTCTACATATTTACTTTGTTGTTTGTTTCCTGTTTTCTTTCCCAGTATATTTCTTTCCAGTCTGTTATAGTTACGTCCATCTCCTTTGCCTGCCTTCATTCCGAAGTAATATTCACCTTTTCTTTCTCGACGGCATCCGAATTACCGGGCCGTTCTTCATCTGTCTCGACAAGGACAGCAGTAAATCCTGGCCGCAGGTACATAGCCCACGACTTAAACATCCATTTCGCGGCTCCTTGCGCGTGCCCATGCCCTCACGCGTTCACGAGCGTGAAATTTTCGCGTCATATCCGCCGTCTTAGACAAACAACGAGTCTGGCATTGAGTTTCCCAAAGGGAAACGCCGAGAGCTGGCACAGCCGCCAAGTTAGATAACTCGTGTGTAGAGAACTAGACTAGATCTACACAGGTACAGGTATCATTCTAAGGACGGAGGTTACTCCTCCTGACGACCGCAAGCTTATTTTTTTTTCTTATCTGAACTGCTGCCTTGAAAGATCATATTTATGCGTTTCATTGAATCGAAACGAAACAACTGGAAAGGATTTCAATTTGAAACAACACATAAACATCGTAAATCCATCAAATACGTATTAAAACTTATAATGGCCATGAGTCTTCTAGGTCAAGAGCAGAATAATGAACTAATGATTACCTTTCACGACATCACTGAATCAACTGGATCAAATACAAACATCTTTTCTCTCACACATGTTCTGTCTGTAATTCATTGAGACATGACAAACAATGACAGAAAAGATTTATACAGAAAAACTATCTTTCCTCCCACCTTTCTCTTTTCATTATTTATTACAAAAAGGGCGAATTCAGACATCTATTCGGTCTCTAGGAGATCACTATTTTATCTTCAAGTGATAACTGACCAACTTTTTCAATATGTCCCAAATAACTGCGGCAGTCCTGAAGGTGAAAGTTTGGAAAGCGACGTTGGTTCTTATCACAGACTAACAGTCTGTGGTTCTTACAGACTGCGTTGACGGAGTTATAGCGAAACGTAGCTGACATGGAGGAGAAGGCTACAGAACAGCATACATAAAAAAGAAAGACAAAAACTCATTTATCACAGACAGAGAGAGTGAGAGAGCGCGGCAGACAGAAAGTCTGTGAGACAAACATTAGAGACAAAGACAGACAGAATGACAGAAAGATAAAAAAGAAAGACTGATAGACTGACAGACATGCAAAACATACAGACGAACAGTTCGATAGATAGATAGATAGATAGATAGATAGATAGATAGATAGATAGATAGATAGATAGATAGATAGATAGATAGAT
>JBCEWB010084558.1:0-28916 GCA_039654565.1 Peronia peronii
AGAGAGAGAGAGAGAAAAGAGAAGAGTGAGAGACAGAAAGTGAGGGTGGAAGATAAAGAGGGGGAAAGAGAGAGAGAGACTCTGTGTGTGTGTATGTGTGTGTGTAACATGTACTCACCAGCAGGTACGTCTTTGTCAGGATTTCCTGTTGATATCCAGGGTCTGTTGGGGGGCAAGGCCATGTCATCTGCAAATGCAAATACAGAGAGCAGAAAATAACTTTAGAATAACAGACCAGTGATCATTTCGTCCGCAGTGCATAATCATTACACAGACAAACGAAACAGTTGAAAGAAAAATTAATTGAAATGCCTCCTGATAAAATAGAAATTATTACTTTGGTCAAGAAAGAAAAGTTAACTGAAAGAAAAGTTAATTGAAATGGCTCCAAATAAAATGGAAATTTTTACTCAGGGTCAAAAAAGAAAATAAATTGAAGGAAAAGTTTATTGAAATGCCTCTAATAAAATGGAAGCTATTACCTGGGGCCAAGAAACCCTGGTTTGCACCAATAGGCCGTATCACTGATAAGTGGATAAACGAGACAGCTTTATATGCTCTCCATGAGGTTTGTGGCCAACAGAAAAGAGGGGAAAATGAGGCGGAAGGGGGGAGGGGGGGGGGGTATCTGGTAACTATGTCAACTAACAAAGACATACATAAAGCGTTTCTAGAACTCTAATCAAACTTTCTAAAACCTTCCGGAGGATCTCATTTTTGCCATTTCAATGTGGCCCCAGCTACGTAGATTATGATAAGTGGATTGAGATGATTGATTTGCTTGACCTTTTTTTTAACCCGCGATTTGAGAGGGTAATTGACCATATTGCATCGACCATACATCACAGCTTTTCAAGTCTTGACACACATCACGGGAACGTATATGAATATATCATTCCCGGATAAGATTAATGTTTGCATACAGGCACCTCATACGATAATGGTCACACTGTGCCAGGTAAGGCATCAGTATTTTTTAACACAGTATCCAAAACACAAATATCAATGGCAAGCAAAGGTGTACGCCTTCATCATGAAGGGTGTAATAATAAGATTTAAATATTGTCAATTTCAAATTACACTGCCCTGAAAAAAAAAAAAATTCACTGTGCACAAAATCATAAATGTGCGCTCGAGGTGGGCTTGCACAAATAAAAACATCAAGAACTATCCAAATCTACTCTAGATACGATCTAATACATGTATCACCATGACGCCCCCTCCTAAAAGCTTCACAAAACACAATGACAATCCGTCCATTAATTCATCACAACAAGGGGAAGTTGCTTATATACCATATTCATAAATTTATTGTAACACGCTTGGAAATACATAAAAACATGGTCATTTAAATAACAAAATAGCATTCAGAAAATCAAATGAAAGTGAGAAACACACATGTAATCGAACAGGGATTTTCAACTCTCAGACAACTAAAAGCAATCACCGCGGTTTCCTGCACTCATTCCAACGACATGTACTGTTCGTTTCACGCTTTCAACAGATAATTTGGCGTGGACTATTCATGAGGCTATGGGAGACTATCTTTGGGAATGTCTGCAAAGTTATCTGCATCTTCCACCACCTGATGTTCACTACGGCCGGACTGTGTTTCTCCCGCCCTGCACGTAAATGTCACAGGGCAGAGACATTTGGTTCTCGTGCTGGAGTTTATTTAGGCAAAGATGAGCACCGAACGCAAAACACACGCACATTGGACATGGTTGGAGGCGAAGTCACCAGGAAGAGCGGTGAGCGGCGAGGGACCCGGGAAGTGGAAGCAGCTTTTCCCCTCCCCCGTGAGTCTACCAGCGATAACAAACATCATAAGGAGAGCTTAAGTGTCTGATCACACTCCCCCCACCCCCCAAACCCCCAATCTGTGTTGAAAATTTGTAAGCGAGTACAAAAACAAACAAACTTAAAACACACAGAGTTTTAAACTCGATTCAGTAATTTTCGAACATACTTCCCCTCCTTCACCCCTTTCCCCAATATTTCTTAAAATCACACGATGTAGGTAAAGTGAGCAATCTTCCCGATTCAGTGTTTGCTGACCATGGGAGAGGAGACACATGCGACGTTAGCGCACGCAGTGGAGTAATCTTTGAAATCAACCACAGAAACTCCTGGTACCAAGAAAAAGCATACCTCAGTTAATTTTTCACGTGTCCAATGGCAGCATAGCTGTCACGATCTTCTTTTCCTGGGAAGAAGGCAGTTAACAGTTATAAAATTCAACGCTATTCTAATTCGTCATCGGATTGATTGCAACCTAAGTCGGCCGGTGGAGACACGATAAATCTGTCAGGCCCTCAAAATTAATATAAACCGAAAATAGTGAAACATGTACAATTGTGATGTACAATCATACGCACCAGTCGAGTCGCCGAAGACATGCACAACAAAGAATGTAAACAAAGAACAGAAACAACGCTTCTTTTTGGTCCATGACCGAGGATATAACGACATGCCCGGGTTCGAGCCAATCTTATGACCAGCAAATGGGGTCAGTTTGGTTCACAACTAGGTCACAGAGAGATAAATTGCCAGAGATCCTCGGGTGTTTTCATTCGAAATTCTCATCTCAATAAAATTAGGCCGTCGGAGGACCTCAGCTTTGGCTGCCCTAGCTCAAGTCATTGAACTCTCATATATAGAGGACTGGATATGCAGACGACTGAAGTTGTTAATCGGAGATCATGAACCAACCCTATTATTAAAACAAAACACACACACACACACACAAAATCAAGAATCATTAAACCAGACAAAAGAAGCAATCAATACAACAAAATAATTAATTAGGGTAATGTAGGAGCAAAGAGTAGGGAGAGGGAGAGGCGAAGGGAAAAGGGGAGAGGGGGAAGGGGGAAAAGGGGGGGGGGACAACTAACATCTTTCATTCTTCTCCAAATCAGCTGTGCTCTGCTGTAGCTAAAAGTGGTCGGCAGAAGAACAACCGAGTCCAGTCTGAGTTAGATGGATGAGCCTGACAGTGTGCTGAAGATCCAAGGCGATCATGACTTTGTTTCTAAAGAGTGGCTGACTCATTTGGGATAAAACTGGGTTCCATCATGAAGTCATTGTGTTGGTACACAGCGGAAACTACAGATTGATGCATCATGTCATACAGTCATATCATCCATTCTACCACCTTCATAGTGGGAAACATCGCCAGGGACAGTCACGTCTAAGCTGCTGGATCGAAGCCTTGGAGCAGTCGACCGATCATATGATATGGACAACTTATGAGAGGTGTGGCCCTTATGAAAGAGAGAGGGAGAGCCGAGAGAGAGAGAGAGAGAGAGAGAGAGAGAGAGAGAGCACTCTTATACTATACATGAGGAGTGGAAAGTTTACATGTCATGTCATGTATCTTGATAGCGACCTGATACAGCAAATCACTTTCCATTTGTGTACAATCATATTGATGTACAGAAGGTTCCCTCAGCTTGTAAGATAGGTCTAGTAGTCACGCCCTCGGCTTTGTCACAGTTAGGATACTCAGTAATACATGGTAGAAAATATCATCGGGCGTCCGGGAAGGAGGGGTTGGGAATGTGCGCGACGGAGATGGGGAACGGTCCTGCAGGCGACAGGAAGGGACTGTTTGATATCCACCATCTTGCGTGTGATAGTGACGGCAGGATGCAATCTGGGGCCGCATCCATGTCACTCACTCTCTCATTTTACCTGCACGAAAGCTGATCGTACTCGGCATATATCCTGACACGCGATGTATGCCTAACCACATACGCTGTGTCTCTTGGCTCAACATCCTTCCTGATTAAATCAGTCGACGCCTCACTGAATGCCACTTTTTTTCCCGTGTTTAGATCTACATGGAAAAGCTTCAGTTCGGTAGCGCGTCCTATCCTATCCATAAACCCCTAGGCCACTCTCTGGTTTACCCCCCCCCCTCCCCTTTTCCTTCCGATACATTTAACAGCAACACCGCCTCAGACTGTTTTTGACCAGCCCTTTTTTTTTTTTTACTTCCTTTTGTCAATCACATGAGGTTCGCAACCAGTGTAGAAAAGAAGAAGAAGAAGAAGAAGAAGAAGGAGAAGAAGAAGAATAAGAAGAGCAACAAACAAAAACAACAAACTGCTTTTCTTATTTTCATTTGAAAGATAATTTTAAAAAAACAAAAATTACGATACACACACACACTCACACACTGGCACGCACACACACAGACACATATGCACACACAAAACGTTCTTTACACCATGAATTTGTTTTTGATTTTCTTCACTACTTTCAGTTCAAGCACAACGCACAAAGGTGATTTTTGTATTTTTGTTGTCTTTTTTTGCTGTCACTGTACGGTGCTGTCCGTATCTAAAACCGCTATCTTCTTGTTTTGTGACACCTCTTAGTAATACTTCTAGATATACTGTGTTCTCTGAAAGGGGGCGGGGGGGGGGGGGGTCACGGGTAAACAAGCAAGGCTCCCTCTCTCCCCTCTAGAAACAGAACATGACAATTACATTTAGAAACGGTAGGGGAAGGGGAAAAAAAATCTTGTCTCTACTCTCAGTGGACGCGTTCGACCTGAAATAATACTACTGATGTTGACTTTTGATTTCATGCGGCACGCAAATGGAAATGTGCCATCCAGGTGAACCAGCGTTTCAACATCAAGCTGCCAAAGAAGAAAGGAAATTAAAATGGACTACTACAGTGGAGCGCGAAAAATAAACCAACATAGTAAGTAACCCACAGCTGAGATAACCACCACGACAGGAGGTTGAAAAGCTTAACAAAGCCGTAACCGTTACCGTATTTTATAAGTAAAGAGAATGCAGCGAGATTGGAAGGTAGAAATGGACTAGGCAAAAATGAACAGCCAACCGAACCATCTCTCATACCTAAGCTGTGCAGCTGTGCGACATGTTGCTCCGTAACAAAAATTTTAATATCACGAATGGTATCGGAACATGGCAGATTCAAGAAACATCGCCGCAACTTTGATAGGCGTGTGGCTGACGGCAGAAATTAATGTCTGGAACGCTCATTATTTGCTTTTGCATAACAAACGCCCTCTTCTTTCGGCATATTTCAATTATATAACAGCTGTGCGATATGTTGCTCCGTAGTTGTAGCACAGCTGTTATATTTCTTTGTCTTACTACAGTCATATACATGCACTTCTTCCAGGCTGTCGAATATAAGAGCTATCAATATCACCACATTTGTAAAAGGCATGCGCTTAAGACACGAAGATCGTGCGGTGCAAAGTCAATGAGCCCTTAGGTGCTCTCTGGCTGCTTGTGCAGAAATCATTGTCACTGAAGAAAATTCTGGCTCTCTGGCTTACAGAGCTATCGTTATCAGCTTCAAACAACAAAACCTACAACTGCATGAAGTGCTAAGATGAGTATTACAATGTTAGGACCAAAAATGCTAAAAAAAAAAATAGCTCCAAATTCTCACAAATGAACGTGCTTTCCAGGACACTGACAGTGGTTTCTTTGTTTGTGCAGTTTTAGTACTGACCATGAGAGAAGAGACACATGCGACGTTAGCGCACGCAGCGGAGTAATCTTATATATCGCAGCGGAGTAATCATATATATCCGGAAGCCATCTGAATTGTTCATAGTTGACGTACCATAAAGTTTACAAGCCTTCAGCTGCTCCTCGTCTTGGTAATAGCGAGGTAATTCACTTTCACAAAATGCAACAAGAAAAGTGATCTGGTGCCTGGCTCACAGCTTTGGAGAAGTCGTATGTGAAGCTCAGCTAGTCCGCTCAGACATTATTCTTGATTTTCACATCATTTATCATATATATACCCGTACAGCAAAAAGCTATCTGGCTACGAACTCAATATGTTCAATCTGTCTTCTCTTCTACGAGTACTTTAATTACAGAAGTATACAGGACCCGATCTGCTCAAAGAGTCATTATAATAATTTTGAAACTGAGAAATACTTTCCAAAATAACATATACTGCGACAACAAGCTTCTCGTCTCAAACTGCCCTTGGATCTTCCTGTCTGTAACACGAATAAATATCGATACAGAAATATGGGCAGTCCAGCAGTTTTCTATGATATTTTTAGGGCTGAAATACGTCAACCCCACAAATACAGGGTGTCCGTAAAGTTACCATACGGTTACTTGTGGGGCTCCATCCTGTTAAAAATGCAAGTTATGAAAATCTGGTCATTATTTCGATGCAAACACAATGGCAGCCTTCAATTCGGCCAGGTAAATTTCGTCTGAAATAGTTCTTTCCAAGAATTCCATTTCATTAAGTTGTTTTTAGTATATTATTTCACCGAATTGTTTTCAACCTAACTGTATAGTAACTTCACGGATATCCTGTACAGTGCCCGGGGGATGCGGTCATTATGGGCGTGAGCATCAAGAGATCAACGTGTAAAGCAGATGATAAAGATGACCAGTGTCTATCGACTTACGCGGGACAAGGTACCGATGACCTACCAGTGTGTGAATAGATGAGGACAGGCAAGCGGATCCGGATAAACCTTACTACTTAGTTATATCGCACGACACGGGAGCATTATTTTGTTTATTCTCTCCTCTTTTCTATTCCCATATAACAACTGTACGTACAAGCGCGCAGTTGGGGCGTTATACTTCGGCATAACGCGCATGTGCATGTATGTCACAGATCTGTCAAGGTGGAGGAGAAATGAAATAATTATGTCTCAATTCGCACGTGTGTTTGTATGTATGTATGTCGTGTTTGTGTGTGCGCGCGTGTGTGTATGAGAGCGAGAGAGAGAGAGAGAGAGAGAGAGAGAGAGAAAGAAATGGGGGAGGGGGGGGGGGGGAGAAAGAAAGAAAGCACCACTGGGCCCCCTGCATTATTTCTGAGCAAGAAGAATCACAGAAACACACTGATTTGCTCAGCCGCACAGAAGATACTTTAAAAAAAAAAAAAAAACTTTCTGGAAACAATAAGAATGTAGTTCCTCGGCTCAGAATGCGAGCACAACACGGCCACAGCTTTCTGCCGGGCCTGCTTTACTCCAAGCCGAAATCAGTCGACGATACTTTTGAGTCGCGTTCATGTCCTTAGAACCACAGCATGACAAGCTACACTTTGATGGAGTGCAAGCACAAAATAAGGCCCCTTTTTCTTCCTGAATCGATTAGGAGGAGTTCATAAATAGGATTAGAGTCTTCGCAAATCTGGAGAGGAGAAAAAATGACTGTTATTTATGCGGCCGTTATTTCAGAGACTAATTTGAGAGGATTATCAGCTGTGGAGATAGAGGATGTTATGCATGTCTTACAAGTTCGGGCGGTCATCTGAGTTAACAAGTCTTTGACTAATGGTCTTGTTCTGAAACCCGCAGCAGATCACGTGGCGTTAGTGGACATTCGTTCTGAGGGTTGTCATGTCAAGGGAAACACTCCGCTTCTTAGTTCATATTGTGGAACATATTGCACCGTGAACAATTAAGGCACTCTAGGACATCAATCTATCGTTGAACAAATATATACTACATTGTAACAAAAATACTTCTATTAAAGAGGGAAAAATGGGAGTAACTTTTGACGCATTTTAATGTAAAGACTCGATCTTTTGCGCCATTGTTTACTGTGCGATTTCATCATCCATTATTTCTGTGACTACGTCACGTAGTCCTAATGTAAAATGAGGATCTCGTAACTTACAATAGCAACGCAGCATCCCGAGAAAACAAAAGATGCAATATTAGATAGAACTGATTCCCACATTTCAATGCAGTGGGTCTACGATACATATAAACTAAGAGAACGATTTTGCCTTCACGTCTCTTCTTCCGATCTGATATACTTTACTCCGTATGTTTTGTCGTGACTTTTTTGTGCAGCTGCAGCTTGTTGGAGGTTACAAGTCAGATATCTTGTACATGTAGATCTACAAGTGAACACAGTGGTTAGGAAGTGGCCCAGCATGAACATGCCAAGGAAAGCAATAATATTGGCTGGGCTAGCGTCGCAAAAGATGACGAGCGCCGCTCACCACGGTCATTCTACAACCGCCTGTCATTTTGTTGTTGTTGTTGTAATTATTGTTGTTGTTGTGTTGTTGACATTTTGAGCTGTGCATGATGCTAGTCATAATCACAGCCACACGAATGAACTATTTTCAACAATCATTATTTTGTTTCGCTAATTTAACACTTCAATGCCGTCTGCCACAAAAACATTATACAGAAAACCTTCTTTGCGCCAAGCGTTTTTCCAAAAGAAAAAAAAAAAGTGACTTAAATAACTGTGAAAACGAGCGCGATACATCATTTATTTTTTGCCACTTCCGCTCCTTCTCTCTTACCGACCTTCCACCCTCTCCAGTTGTACACATGTCAAAATGTAAAGCGGGTCCACGGACGAGTCTGAGTACCACTTATTAATATATCCTTTGTTGTACACGTTTCTAACAAACAATAATAAGTTTACTATAGCGATCGCGTTCTATACTCATTTCGTAACATCGATGGCACTGTGACGAACGAATAAAACATGAGGCGACAGACTGCGATCAAGAGAGAGAGAGAAAGAGAGAGAGAGAGAGCAAACACAGACTGAGAGAGAGAAAGAGAGAGACTGAAAAAAAAAAAAAAGCTTAGCCCAGCTGGAACCGGAAGTTGCCAATAAACTAGCACTTCCGTGCTGACCTTGCACAAAGGTAATGCAGGCACAGGTGACAGGTCAGAGGTCAAGGATCATAGACCCAGTGAGGCTTGCGGAGAGGGGGGGGGGGAGAGGAGAGGACAGAGAGAGAGAGAGAGAGAGAGAGAGAGAGGGGAGGTATGCTAAAAATGCAGTGCAGAATCAGGGCCCCATCTTCTCTCACATGACACGAATTATATTCGGTCTATTGCTGGCACACAGGCACAGTTCAATATGACCAGGATTGCCTATACTGGAGCTGGACGACGCCACAATTAAAAAAACAACAACAAAAAAACGCTGTACCTTATGTGTGCTTTCCCGTCTGACAATAGTCTCCGGCTCATCCTTTTACAAACTTATTCGTGTTTCCCTGGTGACCTTTTCAACACTGGCACTTCCTCCAGTGCCCGGGTTAACAATCAGGTTCAGGCCGCCGCCCGTCGGTCCGCGCTCTGCGTGCCCTGGCAGCTTGAGGGTTTTTTTGGGGGTGGGGTGGGGTGGTGACGAGGGAGAGGGAGAGAGAGAGAGAGAGAGAGAGAGAGAGAGAGAGAGAGAGAGAGGTTTTCCTTTCTCCCTGGTTCCTGATCCCAAAGGTTTATCGCACAATGCTTGTTGTCCATAAGTTTATGCAGTAAGGAGGGAAAAGACTACTTTTTTTTTTAGCTCCAAGGTAACACAGTTTGTTGAAGTTTACTCAGTATACAAACTCACTCCAGACCACAATGTATCAACGCGGTACAGGAAATAACACCTTTAAGGTGAATAGAATGGCGTACAAAGTACAGGACAAATATCGCTCGCTGAAGTTTACTTTTTTTTTTCCCCCAGCGGATCTCTGTCTCTGTCTCTCTCTCCTCTTCTTTGTCCTTCTATCTGTGACATAGTTGTCGTCTACAAAACATGACCTTCTAATCGCCATGCCTGTTGAATAATTCAAATCCAGAAACGTTCAGGCTAAAAAATCATTAAGACCCAGCACGTTCATTCATCGTTTCATGTCATCTGGAGAGGTATTCAAACTCCAAGAGTTATAGATCCATTTTCGACTAAATCACTTTCTAGGGATAATAAACTAGCAGATCTAAAGTCGCCACGCCCCGGTCAGTCAAGTCATGATCTTAACTCCTACAAGAAGGTTATGGATGTTTTCAGTTCGGTTATAGCACCCCACCTCTCTGACATCGGTAAAACCTACCTACATAATGTATAGTGGGACCCCGATTCTCTTGCAAACCATGAAAATTTTCAGGAAGAGTCGGACGCTTCAAACTCCAACACCTTCTTATTATCACGTTTTTATCAGATCCAGGAGCAATTGTGAAACTGAAGCATAACGTTTTAAAAACCAGCAGAACAATAATAAGCAGGAAGTCCAGGAGAAACACGACATGCATGTACATGTTTGGTAGTGAATGCAAGCATAATGCCCTAGATTTGCAAACGAGATATAAAATTTCAGATGTGAATTTCTGATGAACAGAACTTTGTCGTCTACATTCGGGATGCATAGTGACATAGAGCTGAAAAAAGATATATCCCCACCCCCATCCTTCCCTCCAATCCTTTCATTTCTCTAAAACGTCGCGCTATTTCTTTCAGAATTATGCACACAAATTCAGCAATTTATGTATGCCCGTGGTGAATGTCATCTAAAGGTTAGATGAGAACATCTGCATTGTAACGTCGCCA
Organism: Peronia peronii; assembly: GCA_039654565.1. NCBI lineage: Eukaryota > Metazoa > Mollusca > Gastropoda > Systellommatophora > Onchidiidae > Peronia > Peronia peronii. The sequence goes on from JBCEWB010084558.1 coordinate 10,335, forward strand.
CTTTCGCATTCAACGCATCGAGCTCCATAATCGCATGTCATGTACACGAGATTGGAAACGTCGTCATTGAATTTCGTAGCAGTTATTATTCAACAACACTTACACTGACTTTCACGTTCCCATTTCAAGAAAGGGACTGCTCTACTTTTCGAACACCTTTTCTTCAGAATAGATGACACTGTACAATAACAAATATTATGTACAGCCCAGCACGAATTATGCTTTCGCCTGCGTGTCCTGGCCTGGAGACTGGATGGTTGATTTGAATGTACATATATATGTGTGTATGTGTACTTCACGATGCCCTCATGTATATTGTCATGCATAATGATAAAGGTCCCATCGCCTGTACAATGTTATTGCCCATGCATACTACACAGATATCAGTTCAACCACACCACCGCGAACCTCGGGGTTGGTTCGAGGTTTGGGGAGGGGGGTGGGGGTGATGGAGGCAAAAAGAGACACAAAGGAATGTGACATATCTGTCAGAGTTAAACTGTGTATCGTTCACGACAAATAAATACTGCCTGCAGACAGCTCAGACCGCCGGCAAGTTCAGCCAGACGGAACCATGACGTCGACATGATTTCCAACACAGCAATCATTACAATACATGACAGGGCAAATCGTCCCTGGGCTTGCGTCTCTCTGTCCTTTGCTCTCTAGGATCTCTCTTTGCATTTGACACTGGGCATAATAAGTAATCGCAGATGGGACCCGTAAGGATTTATTGGCAAAAGTCATCTAGAATAAAGAAAACTCCCGAGCTCAAACCTGCCAGAACCAACAAGCCAAGTCATCTGACAGTAATGACACAATGTGTCAGTGGCGCCCCGGTAATTCTAGACAAGGCTTCGAGTTAAGGGCTGATGACAGTAATCATCCCTGCGACTGACAATCTAACCGCGTGGCTCGTTATGGTCCAATTCGGTGCACCACAGGTAAGCTAGACTTTAAGAAACACGTCTGATTACGTCAGCTCGCACCTGACCTAAACTGAGCTCAAGACTGCGGCAATACCTGGGGCCATAACAAGATGATCAGGGTTGAGAGACAGAACAGAGTAACTGTCTCTACTTTGATGGAACATAATAATCAACACAATTATTACAAAGAAAGTGTTGTTTTTTCCCGAAAACAGGTGTCGCTATCATTATATAATATCGTTGACAAACGATCAAACCAAGAATGCACTATTACACCTAAAACTTTACAAATTGATCTATTAACCTATTTACAATTCATGCACAATTACAATCGACGCACTGAACACAAAATATTGTCGATCGTGCAAGACTGACAATAAACGACAACAATACAGGAGAACGAGAAACTTATTTCACACTGCCTATGTATCGGCCCTGCTGTTTCTACTTTGACACTGTATGACGCAACATTTTTACATATCAAACGGGCGTCATTACCATATTTTCCATCGCTCAGGAGGCTGACATAAAGACATGGCGGTCTCAATCTGCAGTAATTAAGCTCGTGCAGCGATGTATCCCCTCTTCAAATCTGCGTGAGATGTTGCTGGAAGCTGCAGGTTGGTGGTGTATCATAAGCTGGTTTCGGTCCAGGAACTTTCGCTCCGGCCTCTCTAGCAAGATCAGACACAGATCATGAACAGCTCCTGATGCTTCCCTCCACCAGTTCGCGTCTTTAATCCCCTCTGACATTAAGACATTTAGCTAATTAAGAAAGAGGAGGGAATTTGGGTCTTTGGGGAATGGAAGAGGCCTATTAAGTAGCTTTCAGATGTGTATTGATGAGGGAAAAAACTGTCATAAGGTTGACATTGGTAAGCGGATTATGTCAGAAGTAGCGAACAATAAAATGACTGGGAACCTGTTCGAATCGGCTCAAACTCAGAACACCACTGAGGTCTATCATGGTAGCCAGTGAATTGTTGGGCATACTAGTTCAATCTCATAGTATCAGTCCATGGGGATGTTCTAAGACGCTTGATAACTGACACAATATGAAAATATATTCTCTGAAAAGGACAACATCAGTACTTACAGAGCTGTAATGACGTTTTTGAATCACATTCGCACAGTCGCTCCTTGGTGATCTTTCTGCATTAATCGTTTGATTATAAGGCCGTATAATGTCACAATTGGTGGTTGATAGTATTCAGGGGAGAAACAGCCATTGCCCGACATAGGTAATAATTGTCATTATCTTGTTAATAATTTGTTTAGGTGAATATCAAGTATAAAACTATGCATTAACCATGATCAACCGAATACAATCTATTTTTTGGAACTCAAAATATGAAACTGAACCCGAGAAGGAAAGGTCAAAGTGGATGAATATGCTATGTATAGAATCCTGATATATTTTGCCTTCTTTCTAAAATACAGAGAGCGCAGAGTGCCGCCAAAATATCAAGGAATAAAAAGAAAACTGTAGATTTTAAAAAAAAAAATTACAAAAATGCGTTTTAAAAAATTATCTAGCGAATTCCTGAACGCTTTTCCCCCCTTGTTGCATGTCTTTGAGACATCCCTTGGATGAAACAACACTACTTCGGTAGAGACCTTGTCTAAATCTTCATTGCATCTTCATGTTCAGTCGTCAGAACCTCCATTTTAGTAACTGTTCATATCAGAATATGTAAGTGAACACGCTGTATCTACTGTGCTGGTTTGGCTCCTTGATTCGGCTATGCTTTCGACTTTCCACCAGAATGTTTGCTTATGAACGCTATGAACAATATTAACCATTTAACTTTCAAGACTGTAACTAACAAAATTCTGAGATATCAGTCAAAACACTTAGGATGTGGTTGTTACAAAATTCATCAAAGTGAGCGAAACTATTGCTGGTAACATAGATATATATGTACTTTGATTTAAACAGCTGACAAAAGATCATCGATTTAATTTAAAAGAAATACTCAAATAAGCATACATGTATATGACAATACGTGTGTCGTGGCAATGAAGGGGTTAAAGCACCAATACTGACAAAGCAGAGAGTTCTACAGTAAAGCCATAAAAGTGCAAGGCCCATTATCTTGTCGATGGGCCTTGTATAACAGTCATCACAAAGGCCCAACATTAACTATGCCATAATGGTTCCATTTGCATTACTGGAGAGCATCAGTAGTGTTTACTCGAATACGAAATTATTTTGCCGCATAAATGCCGCGTTATCGTTACACAACCTGTACGGGGTGAAATAATGAAATTAGAGGAAGGGTTGACAGCGTGTCGTCTCCACTTGTTCTTGACGTTCTATTGTTATTATGACTTTGTTTTCGTTTCCAATCTGTCAGTCTTCTAATATTTAAATTATGTAACTCACAATGAATTATACATTGCGCAAAGTGTTCCCCGAGGCTTGATTTAGATTGAGATGTCAGAGCGATGAGAGGACATTTACTTCTTCCAACGTAACCAATTGTATTTTGTGGTGGTGATGTGCTAATATTTTGAAGATTTGACAAGCCACGTTCACAGCCAGCGACGGTGAGCCAGAGAAATCGTCTTCGGAATTCGATGATGGACAAGTTAGATAGTACGGTATAAAAGAACTACACTGTACTATTTCCCATTCGCTACTTTTTCATTTGCTCTTCTCCCCCCCTCCCCTTTTTCCAAAATCGGCTGAATTTCATCGAAGGCTAACTCATTTTTTTCATAAATCTATTGAAATTTACGAGGTAAAATATGTGACATATTATGTTACATAGGATATCCGCAATTTTTATGGTGCAGTGTTCCGCTTTCGTTTATCATACTCCAAAATATCCAAATGCGTGTACAGTGCTAAATATCTACTCGATACACCTGATACCATTAAACACCTTTGATGTCTATATAATTGTCGTGTCTCTCAATTATCAGTTTCAATGTAAAGATGAAAAATGCACAGCTGGCGAACGAATAAAAATTTAATTTCATGGTTTTTCTATACTCACATAAAAACGATACGGGGCAGCAGTTTTGAAGCGGGTCATTCGAAAAAAAAAAACACGATTACAACTTCAGTTCAGCTTCACATAGTGGTTGCTTTATTCAATGCTGAGGCTGGGGAGGGCATGGACAGGCGATAGGCACATGTACTGCACCATCCCTACATTGAGCAATACATTTACGATAATGTTTTCCAATAGGTGAACCAGCGTATTTGAAAGAGAGATGACATTTGCTAGTCCCCTGCTAATCCCTCCTCCCACCCCCGCCCCCTCCCACTATAGCCCAAGACAAAACCAGAAACAATCTGCCTGTATCAAATACCACGTGACATTAAACTTTGTTTTGCAATGTTCATTGAGACCGTCAATTTGTACATGCAATCACTATCGGTCAGTCATGGTCATTGTTCAATAACTTGGTCAGGCAACAGGTTTGTAGTTGCATCCTCTAATCGCTACTTCTTGCCTTTAAAAGAAAAACCAGGTCTATAATTATTATCATAGGTCATCGACCTGACATTCTGCATATCTGATGAAACAAGTCTGTCTGTTCGGCGACCACACCTCACCTGGGTAAAAATGCCGACTAAAATGGTTTACCGCGTGACTGCCATATTTCATCTGAAGACGTTGGAAAGTCGTCCGGAGACATAGTCGGGAGACATAATCCCCCACCTCTGCGTCATCTGATAAACAGATAGAACTGCTATGCTCGACGGTCTGGACATTTCACTGCTTGTATATTTCCACATCATGAAACCGACGGGTAGTGTTGTGGGTGAACTATCAATAACAACAATACCAAAGAGCAACAACAGTGAGAATGAGAAGAGAATAAGAAGCATAGAATAGAAAAATATTGTACAAGCTTATTTCCAATCGTTATTTTGCTTTGAATGCCCCCCCCCCTTCCCTCCGAACCCCCCTCCCGAATCTTTCAATCCCTCGGTGAATGCCCATGACAGTCATGCTTCTGTAAGCGTCACGAGGAGATTCGTGATGCGTTTATATCTAATATGGCTGAAACTTCTCATCCAGCAAACATTCGACACATCTGTAGCAATGAGTCGTGGGAAAGAGAACCAGTTTCTCGAGCCATGAACTACATGTAGCTACAAACGTGTGTACATTGCCACAAACACATACAAAAAGGAGGCGGGCGGGGGTGGTAAGAAGGAGTGGGGGCAGGACAGGCATAATACAAACGGCCATAAACTGCACATATAATATAAAAACATGATGTTTGCACTGATTTTCTTTCTCACACAAGGATCCTTTGTGTCCCTTTGACTTATGATAAAACAAAAGGCATTGTGTGCTTGTGTGTGTGTGCGTGTGCGCGTGTGTTTAAAACATTATAATACTTTTGCGTCTGAGGTTTTGGTTCGTCGAATCTGAGTTCAGTGGCTTAGAAGCAATTATAAGACAGATGCACATTCAACTTCACTGAACTAAAACCTTCCAATTTCTTTGTTTGCAGAAAGTTTTAGGCAGAAATTAGGACGGAAAGGGCATGGTATCGAGGAGATCCGGAAAGAAAGAGTGGGGATATTCACTGGTGACAAAACAAACAAACTATAATATAATTAAGATCTACTACTTGGTTTTTCTGTGTCCTGCCACTCAGTTTTAAGACATTAAAAATAGATGCATTAGCCTTGCTGTGGAATTTCAGTTTTGAACTTCTCATGCAGTAAATCAATTCCTTTTCTTTATAATATGTTGCCCTGTTGTTGTTTTTCAAAATCATCCCGCCTTTGCGGCCGATATAGCTTAAAACGAAAGCGGATGACATCCTGCGTGCACAACAAAGGAAACATTGGCTTTTGTTTGTGCCTGCTGTCGTTTAGTATTGTATTATTATTGTTCTTGTTACTGTTGTCATTGACATTATTATTTTAAGTTGCAATCTTATGTCCTCTTGGTCAAACAGATGAATTTACGAGCAAATGACAGCGAATGTGGTGGACCTCCTTCTTGAAAGACAATATGATTTACCAATATCGGTCAAGGTCTTTTTACTCCTAAAAAAAAAATAATAAACAGATAAATAACTAAAAAGATTCAACCACAAAAAAAAAAAAAGCCAACAAAGCTGGATAATTAAGAAAAACAAAACAGTGCAAAACATTATATGACAAAAATACAATAACAGAAAAAAAAAAAAAGAACGCCTTGCTCCAGAAGAATTGAAAAACATTAGCTGGTTAACAGCATTTAAAAATCAGCGACAAATGTCCCCAGGAGAGAAGAAAGCTTTTAACGCAACGAACTGGCCTGTCTGCCCTTAATCATTGCCTCACATTCTCTCTCTCTCTCTTTCTCTCCATCTCTTTTCCAGAGATAAAAGCCCTAACTCAGAAAAGGGATATCTTCTCCGCAACACTAATGAAATAATGACCACCACAAGATCCATCTGTGCGTTTTAAAACAGGACTGCAGTGGAAACGAAAGGCTTCGACGAAATGCTAATGGTACCTGCATAACCACCTTCAGGGGGTTGAAAGACGTGTATAAAACGTAACGTTATGGTACCTGCATGATACAGAGCTATTCAGTCTTACTAAATATGAACAGGTATTGTCTGCAATGTAATGAGCTCGGCCCAAAAACATGTTCTGCCTGACGGCCATTGAAAGCTCAGCCATGCAGTAGAAACAGTTCTCCCAATACTATGATGGAAATCTAACAAAATGTAACATGAGGACAAGAGGGCGCGGTGTGTGTGTGTGTGTGGGGGGGGGGGGGGGGTTGCCAGGGGCAAAAAAAAACAACAATAAGACAAGAAAAAAAAACCTCAAAAAACATATGAACCATTTTTTCAATCAGCGCATACATATAGATATTGTTGATTGCAGTAGCGAATATACATCACCAATATACATGGGCAGAGCATTTCCAATTTTAGTTCTATGTTGCTGGCAGGATTCCAAGTATGCATCACATAAATTGTTTCCAATCTTTCTGAAGGAAGATAAAGCAGTTACGAATTGTAACTGATATGACTGCAGATAAAGTCAACAAATGTGAATGCTTCTGTTTTTTGTTCGAGACAACACCAGTGCATATCAATCTCACCCACTCTTGGATCTCCCCCCCCCCCCCCTTCTTCACTTCACCAACCTTTCTCTCTCCCCTTCCCTTTAAAGAATTTAAGTTATACAACTGAACCACTAAACACAAATGGGTGTTATTTTACTTTATGTATCAGTCATTTAACATATTGACGATTTGTCTTGTGTTTTTGCGGTCACAGGAAAGTCCGCTTCTACCACCTATGCAGGGACCAGCAGAACCACGGACGTGGGACATGAACAGATAGAAGTGCAAAACAAGAGGAGACTTACACTTTTTGAAGTCACAAGGAGGCACCATGTCAGAGGACTGTGGATAAAACATGGTATTGTTGAACCTGAGTGGAAAGTTGATGCCGGTGCTCGGGGTGGTGATAGTAGGCGAATACATAGCTTGGTAGAGAGAATGGACGGGATAAGGCCATGTAGGTGTCGGGGCCGCGGCCGTGGGCTCGCTGTGGTACATGACGGAGATGGCCACGTCCAAGCCCGTCAGGTCCATATAGACACTGTCCGTGAAGTTGGAGCCCTGCATGTGAGCGCGGCGTGAGGCCTGGGACACGTCAATGTCCCACAACTGCCGAGCGCCCTTCCAGCTGGCCGTCGCTCGCTTGACCGGTGGATGGCCCTCGCGGATTTCCTTGTTCCAGCTGTGGCGGGCAGTGTTTGCCCGTGGATTTCTCGATGCTTTCTTGTGTTGATGATGTTCACTGCTATTAGAGCTAGCCCCCGACGAGCTGCTGTTGCTGCTGCTGCCCACCGAGGCCTTGGCTGAGGCTGTGGCTTTGCTGGGTGAGGGGGAGGAGGAAGAGCTGTGGGAAGATGTACTGCTCGTTGTGGAACTGTCCTCTACATCTGAGGAGACGTCCGAATCTGACGAGGTAGAGGTTCTAGGGGAGGCGGTCGGTTTTTTGCGGGCATCAGGGCGTCCGGACTGCCGCTGCTGTTGCGAATGGGAGTGTGAGTGTGAGTGTGGACTGTAGTGGTGAGAGACAGTTCTGGGTGCCGTGTACATATTGCAACCATCGTATTGGAAATACTGGTAGGTATACATGGCGTTGATGCATTCTGGGCACTGAGAGGGCGGGCAGTCGTATCGGATGAGAGGCACGCCTGTGGTATATTCGGCCAGCTGCTCCAGCTCATCGGCAGTGAACTCGTGGCCTTTGACCTCGTCCAGCACAGGCAGGTCGGCCACGTCATCGGACAAGGTATCAGTGCTGGAGACCACTGATGCTTTGTCACTGGTGTCCGACTCATCTGTGCTCTCGGCCAGTTTCTCCGCACTGGTAGAGAGGTCATTACAGATGAGCTCTACGTTCTCGCACTCCGCCATGTTCTTACGTTTCAAGTCAGCGTCACTGAGGGTAGAGAGCGAAACATTGTTCAGAATATTGCACAGTTTGCCGTCTACTGAGTTCCTACTGAGATTGGGTTCGATATCTTTAGGTTCCTTTCGGTGAGCTTTCTCTATAACCGAAATCAGAGCTGTGAGATTCTTCCTCGATTTTTCTTTGGCCTTCTGGACCGTGGAGTGCAGTCTGTGATAGGGGGATTTGTGTACGGCTGGGAAGTGAGTATAGGCGCTGGGGGATGACTGAGACACGTGATGGTACAAGGTCTGAGGCCAAGCTTGGTGAAAATGGTGGCTGCTGTACTGAGGAACAAACTCGGGGATTGAGGCAACGTCTCCATAGATGGATGAAAAATGTGGGTCCGGATTAGCGCCCCGGCCACCGGGGATACTGCTCCGGTAGTGACCATTTCGCCCACTATTGTTGCTGCCACTGCTGGTGTACTGCTCCTCGTCAGTGGACCTCGTGGACACGTCTGAATCTCCGTCCAGACTAGACTGCCGATGCTTTCCCGAAGACCGCAGCGTGTCCTTCAGGTGTATAACAATGGGCATATTTGATTTGGAATGCTGCTTGCGGCGGCCAGCTTTCCCTTTGCGCCCTGGCTTGTTGCGCTGTGTGCGAGTGCGTTCTTTCTGGCAGTTCACACACGCCGAGCTCATCCCTTCCAGCCGCTTAACGAAACTCTCTTGGCTGATCACCTCCAGGTTGGCTGAGGCGCTCACCACTTCCCTTTTGACATCCACCTTCCCTCCTCCTCCTTCTCCTTGAAGCTTTCCCATTGTGAATCGCGACAACTTCTCACGTCAATCACTCGGACATTCAGTTCTATACTGTCACTCGAACAAATATAAATCATCCATGTCTGCTGTTTGGTATCAAAAAGTTAGTTCAAAAGATGGCCATTCTGTAAGGATAACCTGGAAATAAAAACAAGAGGAAAATACAACAAAAATTACTAGGTTTACAGCTCAGCGGTTAAAGTCAAGTTTTAATTTTTAAATCTCGTAAAAATCATTTTTATATTTTTCTGAAAGAAAAAACACGTCTTGCTGCAGCGCATGATAACAAGAAAATAACAACAGCAACAAAGCAACAACAACAGCATATTGCACTAAGCAACATAATATTACAAAGACCGTTTCTAGACGGGATGTGTCCATATACATCATATTTGAAGACTATGAGGGAAGAAAAACAGATGTTCAGTTTTTAACAGTTTCATGTATAAGATCCCAGGATTTAGTCCTGAGCCATGACCATCCCACCTTAAAAAGGCAGAAGGAAAATCCATAATTTTACTGAACTGGGTTCGAATCAATAATTCGAGCAAACAAAAAACAATGAAGTCTTTAAAAACAAATTTCGGTTTTCTCTCAGGTGTTAAAACAACAACAACAATAACAACAAGAACAACAACAACAAAAACTCACATATGTGGTTCTCCTCCCTTATCTCCATATCTAAACTAATGAACATTCACGGCCAGGATCAACAATAACAACCTAAGATGAAAAAGGAAAGAAAACAAAAGATCCGACAAACTCCGATGGGAACAGGACACGTAATTTCGAGATTTTTGTTTCGGATATCCATGCGAGAAGCTTGCGCCGCCCCCCCCCTCCCCTTCCCCTCCCCCCTCCCAGCTCATCATATGTCAAAAGCAAATCGCAGTCTTGATTAAAAAAAAACGTTATTTCTTAACCTCACGAACGATGAATGGGAAGACATGCACTAACAATAAAATAAGCCTAGGCCTATTTGTCAGCAACGAGAGAGGACCAATTAACAAAGAACAATTTAAAAATCAGAATACAGAAAAACAATATCACACTGGATCCACAAATAAAATGATGAAAAGTCCACCGTTTGGCTAGCTGGCAATGCTTGGCGTTTGTTGTAATGCAAACATATTATAGACCACCAAGCTGGCGTAACAATAAGAAAAACACTGCCCATTTCAGACATGACTTTCAAAACCGCGATTTGTCTCTTTTGTAAGAACCTAAAACTCAACTCAGTTTCCTGACACACAATCGCAGCTCTATGTCAATTCGCATAAGCTTTTACAAAACTTTACGATAGTTTAAGACTTATCAAACTAAAGAATTTAACAACTTAAGAAATCCTCAGCCACCACTTGGTGAAAGTATACCGTACAAATCGAAAACAAACAACCTACAACTAGATAAATGATAGCAGGCTGGAGATCACGAAATCCAATAATGCTATAACAGAAAGAAAGTGTCCGAGGCAAATGCGTAGTATGTTGCTGATTTATTTTCACTCTTCTCGGACCTGCAAAACATACACATAGACACACACGCACACATTCGCACCTCATATACACAGGATAACCGTTCTTAGATGCATGTCTGGAATGCCAGTTTCATTCCGGCTGAATCCACAGCGAAAAGTAAACAAACAAGCGCTAAGCTGTTTCTGAACGTCGAATCAGAGCAAACTGCGTCAGTCACTAGTATTCAGACACCTGGTTCCTCCATGTGGAAAACATTCAGTCACATAGATACAAATCAAGAATGAGATGGCTGTCACCAACAAACCAAACAATACAATGCTATCCACTGTCAACAAGACCCTCGGCCTCTGATGACCTAGATCGAGCAGGCACTGCGCAACAAGAATGAGTGTCAGTCAACCTAGGTGCGCCAGCACAAGATTGTCTCATCTGACCTCTTCTCCCTCAACCTCCTCTATCTCTCATTCCTGAAAGTCTATATCTATTCCCCGTGAAACACTTTTGTACCTCATTTCTAGAGTCCGGTTTCATGTCTTCGTACTCGATTCGTAAGCTTTTTTACTGAATGATGTCTGACAGCCTGAGACGCTTTTTATTTTGTTTTCGTTTCCCGTTGACTCCACGTGATGATCTGTCCATGATCAGAATGAGAGATAAAGCGTCAGCAAAACAGCGGCATTTTTTAGCGAGTTTAAATCACAACACAGATCTCGTCAGTCTTAACTTTCACAGAAGGATATTATGATCCGTTTGATGGTAAACAATGTAACCACAAAGATCCAAAACACCGGAGTGTAGCTCATTTCCTGGAGCTCTACCACAACTGGACTATAGCTACAAGTATTGCTTTCTCAGTCACAAAATATCAACTTTTTGTTTTCTCTAAAAAAGGGGAAAAAATTAAAAAGAAATATAAAACAAAAATATAAACCAAAAAAAAAAAAAAAATGAAACAGAATGAAAACAATGATACATCAATGGCAACGTTTTTGAGCAGGTGTACCTTCAAGGGTGCAATACCGAATACTTATACTTCCTTCAAGCAGCTGGGTGTTCAATTAAAGAATGGATCATGGTAAGAACAGAAAAGCTGCCAAAGATTCTAACGTGCACTGGCCTCGTAGCGATGTTGACATATGAAAACATGTTGGTGGCACGACTTGCGAGAGGACGGCTAGAACTGCGAACGCTTGACAGGAAGGCATTTATACTGGCAATGCTGTGAAGGCGAGACACAGGCGCAGAAACTGGGAGAGCGCCAGAGCCCGCTGTTTCTCCTGGCAGCCATGGTAAGTAGTGGACGGGTAGCACCACAAAGAAAACTGGGTGAGTACTGGGTAGATCGATACAGCGCGCGCAGGCCGCTACGGGCAAATCAATAACGTCATCTACCAACACAAAGAGTGGTAATGAGCGAACAAAGAAGTCAGCCGTTTTCTCTTTCTACTCTACTCTCATCCCAAATACGACCTTCTTTGTCTGACGCACACAATAAACCATACTACTGAAGAGACCGCGCTGTTTAGGGTGCCGTGTTACATGCTCCGCTATTACTCACTCTCACGATGACCAAGATTATATCACATGGTTATATAGGTCACCTCTGACATATGGCCTGAGGAGGGATCATCCTCAGCTGATAGTGTAGTCACCCTTATATACAGGCTGGGATAGAAAACAACATGACACCAGTCGGTATGTGTCGACCCATCACTACAAAACCCCCAAACGGGAGTGGGGGAGGGGGAGGGGAATAGGTGAGAAATGAGGGATAAGAGGAAGAGAACGAGTGCCGCGAAGAATAGAACAGCGAAGAAAAACACAACAGACGCCCGTAAACAAAGACACTGACTCGATCGATTTCAAGCATGCTAACCAGGTATCTCACCGATGTTTCTCCTTTGAAGGAGACGGCACGTATGACAGAGTCGGACAAAACGCTAGCCTTGTCACACAAAAGGCGAAAACTGGCCAGACATGCCGTGTGGACTCACGGTGCCAAGCACACGTCATCAGCGCACAAAGTGAGAAGCTCAGTTTAGCAGCGGATGACCTAATGACAACAACTTCAGTGTCTGGGCCTGTAAATGACGTCTTAAAACGTGTTCAGTTATAACGCTCATGTTTCATTCTTTATTTCAGCCAACAAACTTAATGACAATTTCGCCTTCATGTTGATGATTGAGGACTGGAAATGCAAACGGCGCTAAGCGACCTGACTCAAATTTTGAAAAAAAAATGGGCAGCTTTGAGTTCATCCCCTATTGTGGTATGGATGAAACTTGGCTCTCGACATACTTTTATGAGTATTTTTATTCTTTATGTAGGTCAATAGAGGAATAGGCTGCCCGAGGCTAAACTTATAAATGCGACAAGATATATAACATACACAAAACAGATAACATGAATTTAATGTTGCAGTTCTGCTCCTCGAATACTGTTCTAGTAAAAAACAACAACAGCAGCAGCAACAACAACAATAACAACGGCAGCAACAACAACAACCATTCAGTGTTTTTATATTTGTGTACTAAAATCTCTTAAAACTTTTGTCCACAATTAAAATGGTAGAATTATAGTGTAACGCCCATATCACTAGGGATCCTAAGCAGTCACGGTCTCTCTAACAGTAAACCCTGCTGGTGGTAATTTACGGCTACATGAAGGTGACCTGTGGTGCCTGTCAAGGGTTCCAGAAATCGATGGGCTGGCAGTGAGTGAGGAGATGGCCACTTGTGGCGCCTGTACATGTGATCAACTGTCTACCGTAATCATGACACAGAGAGCGTTGCCTAGGCCGTCTTAACGTCTGGCTTTTACAGTGTCACAGCGTTCAAGGGACATTTCTCAACAAGAAGTAAATTAAGGTTCCATATAGATCTAGCTACATGTAATCCTCCGACACTACTGAGGGGAGTCAACCTAAAGCAACCTCGTTATTTTGTGAATAGTTATTATAATCACTAACGTGTATTACATCGCGGTCACTATATCCGTAATACAGGAATGTATCTGAAATTATTAAGCCCGTCAAGGTATAACGAGATTGACTGTCACATGTCAGAAAGGGAAACATAATTTGACCGAAATCCGTGCCACTTTGACATGGCGTAAAATCAGCTCACAGCCAAGGAAACAAACTGCTTGTTGGTCCTTATTCAGGTTTAACACCTTGCTTGCCAAAGACTAATTTGATGTGAACCTAGTCTGCAATACCGGCACATCTCATGGCGAGGTACACTACTTCTGGTTCAACAGTTAATTACGAGGATGTTCCTAAAAAAAAAAAATTCTAGGTGTGGTTTACAGATTTTTAGCTCCAAGATGAAAACAAATATCTATGGGAATTAAAAGTCTTCAGCCCGTGGAACAAAGCTCTTCATTGCCGTCTCAGATCTATTTATACATACACAGTCACACACTGACTCAGATTTGGTATCCACGTGTGCACAAGCAAACAGGGCCGCGGATCACCTTAATAATAATCCATTACTGGTGTCCCTTGTATGTGGCCGTGTTGCTAAAAATATGTGATCAAATACACTAAAAACTCTGTCTGATGCCATAGATAACACTGAGGTTCTTCGACACATAACATATGAACACATTAAATAAATTACAAAGTTAGCCTAGGGATGGAAACGGCATTAGTCAAGGCACGCTAGTATATTATATATGTACAAACAGATCTCCTTCACCCAGTATAAAGTATTCTACATGTGCGGGAAGGTCAGTGCAGCTGTTTTACTCTGCTACAGTGCGTATTGCTTGCTCAACTGAGACCGGACACAGGGAAGATGTGCGCCAAGTGCCATGACTATCCAATTATAGCAAGAAGATACACGTTATCTCTCTTGCTCCCAAAGCTTCCTTCCTCCATTCTCTCTCTCTTGTTTCTTCCCTCTCTCACCCTTTCCCTTGCTCTCTCTCTCTCTCTCTCTGTCACACACACACCACACACATTGTGTATCTCTCATAGCTGCTACACATCTATAACTAAACGACAATAATAACACTTCAACACTACACATCATCTATTAATTGCCACGTCTTTATTATAATCGACACATCGACAAAATAATGTCTAATCTTGTTGACTTAATCGCTCCCTCTACAGTGAGATGAAAAAGGAGGCCTACCACACCAGTCCTAGTACATCCTCTTCTCATAATAACCACTAACCGCTCGAAATAAGGAGTAACACGCCCACCCTTCCCTTCCCATAGAATATGCGCCGCCCTTCCCTTCCCAGTCATAAATGTTCATTCTTAGTAGCTTTGATGGTGACCGTCAACGCATGCGCGGGATATCTCGTGTTACTCCTTATTTCAAGCGGTTAGTGGAATTACATTTAAATTTCAATAAATCTCGTTTAATTTCCAATTCTACACCCTCTTTCGTTGCCTCTTTGTCGTTCTCCCTGAAAAACATACAACCTATAGACAACAACTAGAGCAGAAGTGAGCAATTACCACTATGTGAAACATGGAAGACTAACTAATCCTAGATCCTGCTGGTGTTGACTATAGTCACTTATATATATTTCGCTTTTCAACCTCCAGCCGGAAGTTATCTCAGGTATAGTCACTTTGTGACAGCTGAGTGTTATAAGTACTGAGCTGCAGCTGGTATAGGATCTTGATCTAGTCTTTGTCTCCTGCCAGCTCAGTGTGTGCCATCGCTGCAGCGTGTTAGTGCTGTAGCACCAGTTGTGACCTGTGGCAGGGACAGTGGGTGTCCAATGTCATAAACCCTCCCGCCCCGTGACAACTTGAACTGTTTGACTTCCTCCTCAGTGACACTCGGCCCCCCATAAACCCTGGGCCTGACACCGCCCTACCCACCCTACGCTGCAGGCAGCGGTCACACAGGTGTTGGGCGAGAGGGAAAATGGGAAGGGGGGGAGGGAAGAGAAACCGAGTGAGGTACATCTTGCACCTACAGGTGATCTAAGAGCTAAAAATATATAAGCAATTTATAACGTATGCAGTTACACTGTCCTTATACGAATATCTCTAACATACCATCAATATCTTGGCTTCGATGGTAGACAATAAAAAAACCTCCCATAACTGTACATGCCATAACTGTACATGTATTTCAATTAGGATCTAGAACAAAAAGAGAAGAGTGACGCAGGACGTGCATCTTGCATGCACATGTATATATATATATAGGAGCTACATATGTACAATTCATAAAGTGTGCAGATATAACATTCCTGTATAGCCTATAACAGTATCTCTCCTATCTTTAGGAACCATAGTCTTTCTTTGATAGTGAACAATTTTAGAATCTCCTTTAACGTACACGTACTTCAATCATGGTCTAAAACACCCCCTACCCTCCCGAAAAGTGTCTAACATGCCTAAAACTGTTGGCACAAAATAATGACAATAATAATAATAATAATAATAATAATAATAATAATAATAATCTGACAGGTGTTTTACAGAACAACTTACTATCCTTGTCAAAACAATGTAACGAACGGACAGGTTGCAAACTTCACTTTGTCATTCAACTGCTGCAGGATAGACTGTTTTACTCAATGCCAAGCCCACACCAAAGTCCAACTGAACCATCATCTCATGTCATCAACTTCTTAATCTGGGCCCTGTTCACAGCATTGTGTAAATTTTAATTATTCCCATTGTGCGGCCCGCTCTCCTTCCGCCTCAAGTCCCACTACACCCCACTTGCGACCAGAGGAAGGTGCGCTCATCTGTGTCGCAGGGTTAAGTCAGGGTGCAACCTTTCTGTGCTCCTGTTTGACCTTCATACGGCCCATCTATTATTTTGTGACTTACAAGCCCAAACCTTAAGGTCTCTGCGATCCTAACCTGCCCCTCTCAGCATCACGCCATGGCCGGAGAATACATTCGCGACACTGTGCTAAAGAAGTTCAGACCATCTCTCCCTTCCCTTCTCTTATTTCTGTCTTTCTTTCTCTCTCTTTGTCCCTGAATATTACATGGCCCTTTGTATTACTCAAATGTGAATTGTTAGAAGTATTCAAATCTATCAATTACTACTTTCTTTCCAAGCTGTTCAGTCAAAATCCGTACAGAGCCAACTTTAGTTCCACTAGTACAGTAGGTTAAAATGATTTGGGCCCATATCTGAGTTGCTTTCGCAGCCGGACTCTGGTCGCTATCAAGGACAATAATAAGGTTTCCAGGAAAAGTGGATGACAAAATATTTCCACTCCTGAAAAACGCCCTTTCATAATATGGATGTTACTCTGTTAGAAACCGAACAAATCTGCATAATTTATCAGAGAATTGCAGTATCCATTTTCAAATTGACAAATAAATACACCCTCCAAGTATTCATTTCTGAAAAAAGAAACAAAAAAAAACAATAACAACAAAACACTCAAGACCAAGATCAACTCCACTGACGCACGCAAGCGCGCAAACACAACAGGATTCTCCCAGCTGCGTCCTATGCTGTATTGCATCTCACATCATTAAGTGCCCTTGGTGATTGCCATGCAGCGAATCAAAAAAGAAAGACAGAACAGAAGAAACAACACATACAGAGACACATAAGCATACCCACACACAATGACGAAGACAATACTGACTCTCAAATGACCCGTTTGACCCAATTAAAAGCGAGGGAACAGCGTGCAACAGCTCAATAATCGCCGCTACAGCCACGTGGGGAATGATGGTTGGCTGTCGAGTCGGGTCTCGCTGGCTTAGTCATAGACATACTGGTTTAGGGTAATCTCTTGTCTTACGTGGTGAGAGAATCAAGGTCACTCTTTGGCGTCCTGTTCATTATGCATGATGAACAACAACAACAAAAGAAAAACGAAATGGCAGCGTTGCCCATACATGTATTAAGATTCATAACAAATGAAAGTTCGTTGTCACGCGTTTCTATGCGGGGGATAACTGGTAGTGGTGTCGGTAAATAAGAAAACAAGGATGGTTCTACATTCTCATTCTGACATGAATAACTGTGTGTTTTGTGACAACTAATTTGCTATGCTAACCAATGCGGAACTGTTGAATATGAGATGCCAACATGCAAAATTAAAATTCCATTTACATTTAATTTTCACTGCATATATTAAGCATCACACAAACATGTCGAAAAAAAAAATCTCTGTAATCACCCTCTCTGTCTCAATCTATGCACTTTCAACAAAACAGCTGATAGATTTCGACTATATGTACTTAAAAATATATATATATATTAAAAGAGTTTCGACTGTGAGATGAAAAGTCACCTTGAAGAGTTTTTGCTGTGATGTCAAACGATTGCAGCACGTCAGGCGTGCTTCCTACTTAAAGAAGTTACGGAAGTGTAGAACATGTCATACTATCCTGTTTTGCTGTTGTTGTATCGGTGTACTGCGTAAATCTGAATACTGGCTATGCGCTAAAGCGACGTAATGGTCTATAATACTAGATCATTCTGTGTGCCCGCCCACAAAGTGAAAAGTCTCTAGCCTACATGCATTGAGAAGAAGACATAACAAGTTCCGACAGTACCTCAGAGGAGATGAGAAAGTGATGAACATATAATTTAATCAAAGAATATCCCATAAATAATGATCCCACATATTAACTACCGTTCCTAAAACCATCAAGATTGTATTTTAACTCTACAAGGAGTCCATTCATTTATTTCACGTCTAAAGGTGCAAAACAAAATACATGTTTCTATTCCATAATTAACTAATAACGAGCCCATCAGGCTAAGACAGGATATGAAATGATATGGAAAGCAAAGATGAACGTTCAGTCCACAAAATAGATGTACATCCATGGATAGGCAGTAAAATACACAAGGCTCGAACGCATGCCTTGAGCAGTCTCAAACTTTGGTTAGAAGAGAAGAATGATTGTCCTAGCAAATGAAAAGTGCGTCTCGTGCTTTCTTTCAAAACCAATACAATCGAAAAAGAGAGCGCCAAAATGAATCGAAAAGGCGATTTTTGTTTGGGAG
>JBCEWB010084559.1:0-12702 GCA_039654565.1 Peronia peronii
GTTTAAGCAGTGGCGCCGGCGATGCAGATTGACAAGCCGGCAAGGCACGCCGCAGGGCGTTGCAGCCCTTAGGCTGGATCGCACTTCTAGAGTTAAAAAAGGATTTATTCTACAACTACATCATGTTAGCAATTGGGCTGGAGAGTTACGAGGTGCTGTTCTAAGGGAGATAAGCATTCAAACTGCAAAGTGGGTGCTGTACCATGTAAAATTTAGCCGACTGGCCAACTGTGTCGGTAACGACAGGTGTAGCTGGTCCATAGGGTGAGATGGAACCATCATCATCATCAGAGTCCAGGCATTCGGCTTGTTTTTGCCTCACTATGGCTTCCACCTGGCATTGTAGTTGATTGGGGGATTCATATTTTGTAAGAATAAAGTTAACATGAATGACAATAACAAAAAGATATAGGAAATGTGTTATCCTTGGAGGAAAGAGAGTTGTTAGGACTGTTTTATTGCCTCAGAATATAAATTTCCTGGGGTAAAGGAAGGTACTATTGCAGTTTATTTTCTCCTTTCAGAATATGGTTTCATTTTCCAGGCTGCATTAGAAACCGCACAGATGGAAATATTTTTCAATGACTAAATACTTAAACTGAATATAATTCGTGCCACATATACAACTGAAGATGGCATCATGGTTGCACAAAAACAACAACAATTAGAAAGCAATGTAAAATTGCAGACGATCTGACATTTACGACAACTTATTATCCCATGTTGCCAAGACTTTGTGCTATAATAAACAAAAATATTGTAATCACATCTAGACATCTGAAATGATTTTTTCAAATCCCAATCTTGGCAGTCAAAATGTTGAAATGAAAGGTTAAAGAAATAGTCACACTAATGATATTTAATAAAATTCTGGATTGACCATTTCGCTTTATAGTTATATATCAACACTGCTTGAATATGTCAGCCTGGGGAAAATGAAGAGTTTTTAGCAGACCTACGAAACTTACTGTAATATTCTCATGAACAATTTTTATACTGCTGGTATGATGAAAACATGCAAAACACAGCAAGAAATAATATATGAAGCTAAAGACAATTTCAAATTGAATATGAAAGCAACAGGCTGTAAATGGTAGCCAGTCAAAATATGCAGAACACACATGTATTTCACTCTAACTATCACACCAAAAGCATACGTAGCACCTACTAGTGATACCTAACACTGTAAATAAATAGACTGAGAAACCCTCCCAAAATACTGAAATGCAAAATAACAGGAGTGGCCTATGCCATGTGCTTTCAGAGAAAATTTGTTGTATTTGTTATTGTATTTCCTACAAAAAAATCTTGTGATGTTCAAAAGGGTCTTAAACTAATAGTGAATTGAAAACTGAGATGACTCGAGTGTTCAGGAATGGATTTCTGATTGAGATTGTAAGAAGAAATATGCCAGTTCCATTTGTTAACAAGTGCATTCAAAGCGCAAAGATACTTTACTTCTAATGGTGAAAATCTACATATAAAATTAATCTTCATTTCTTCAATTAAAAAAAAACACGGAATTATGATACACCATTGCCTTTCATTATTCAAAGCTTGATAAATTCTATTAAGATATTTATATATAATTTAACTATCATTATTTCATGCTTATCTCCTCTAAAACTTTATTTATTCTGGACGTTTACTTAGCCAATGTCATGGGTCTCAAAAAAGTTCTCTTATTTAAAAAAAAAAAATCAAAAGGTAATATAATTCTCTAATGGTTTCACATGCACAAAGCTTACAGCAAAACATCTATGATAAGAAAAGACAAGATTTATGTTTTGTATAATCAAATGAGACTGACCTCTTTGGTAATGGTGGCATTGGGGGGCGGGGGTGTTGGGGTTGGGTTTATCACTGCCGTCACTGGGCGCACCATGCCTTCCAGGTCACTGTCTCCTTCTGACCCCTGATATACGAAAAAAACAAAATGACACAGAGAACATGTGAAAATTATTCATCACTTAGACAAAATAGACCCCTTCCAAGTTCCTGTTCTAATCCAAAAATCTGACATTGTCCTGATCGGCACAAATTTATAATAAAGCTATGGAAGAGAGTTAAGACCTCACCAGCCTAGTCAACGTCTGACTATGATGTCCCAAGGATTCACAGGAACTGATAATAATGAGTGTGCAGATTTGATAGGCCATGACTATACATAAATGTAAATGTAAAGCATGGAGCAGAGGACTTGAGGATCTACACGGTTCAGTTAACAAGTTTGACTCAAAAGATGACGTAAACTTGATCCCAGTTGATGCAGTCAGTGCATGGACAAAGCCACCTGCATTTTGATGGATGGTTGCGTTGACAATGACGGATGTTCTGTTGGAAGCTATTATGTGAATAGTATGCTATACCAATTATCAAAATTCTGTGCTAAAAACTTTTTAAGACATGAATCTTGTGCATGGCTGCTTTTTTCTTGCATCTAAGGTCTAATTTGAATAATTTTCAGATTAGATTTTGCAAAAATCCAAGAATCTCAGATTCAGTAAGAACAGCTGCATCAACAAACATCTTCAACAAAGACAATTAGCATCAGCATCACTGAAACAGTATGGAGCATCAAAGTCTTTGCTTACACTATCCACTCCTTGCTGTGGTGTATTGGCCCAGCCCTGTGCTTTACCACCAGGAACAATGTTCTCAGCTTCTGTTGTGTCCCATGCACTGCTTTCATCTCCTGACTCAATCTGAAGAAAAACAACAAATAAATGCTAAAAGAATAAAAATATACCTTTACTTTGGTTCCTGGATATGTTCCAGAATTCCATTCTCTGCAGTGTTGGTAAACATGGAAAGGATTGTGGCTCATCCTATGATATGATTTGAAGTTAATACGAAGAAGGAACTGACAAATACTCAAACAAATAAAAATACATATCACAGACATACACCTTTTCATTCAGTTGGATATCATGGACATTTGCTTTCAGCAGATTTCATTGAAATGCTGACTTATTTTTCAGATTCCCATCTCCTGTTTCAAAATGTATAACAGGTGATTACAATTATGCTGGAAACTGCTTTTCTTTCTTTAAAACTATACTGTTCATATTTTCTAATTTTAGAAAGGAATTGTGCAAGATTTCATCTTTAAAATGTGAGACATAAGTGCACCACTATTCCCTGTACATCATTATTCCCCATACATCAAATAAGACACATACAAAAAAAAATTTTAAAAATAGCTCTACATTTTTAAATTTTCAAAACCTCAACCCTCAGTCATAGATTTTTTTTTCATGAGCCTATGATTCCCAGGTGGTCAAAATAGTCCTGATGGTCTATTTCTACCAGGTGTCTTAAACTAAACATTTTTTGATGCTTGAATAAACTCTGTATCTCACCCTAATTCTAAATCTGACTCTAATCCTAACTCTAATCATAATCATAATCCTTCTAAAGTACTTGGCTTGGTGCAGAATTTCTCCCCTCTGGAGTCTAGAATCTGCAAGGTCTAATCTAATATCCTGAATAAAATCAAATGACCACAATTTCATCAATCCAAAGGAAAACCTGGTTGCACCAGATCATTGGGTCTGTTTTGACCACTGGGGCATAATAGTCAGCGTGTTTTTTTTGTTTTGTTTTTTTTTCACATTAATCCGCAGCTGTCAGTTGCATGGAATGTCCCATGCACATTGCCATTCAGTACCTGAGACAATTTGCTCAAAATGGAATATGAAGAGAGATGTACCGACTGAATTTCCATTCCGTTACATTATAGTGCATCATACTTGCTTATTTATTTATTTATTTATTTATTTATTTATCATAATTGTAATGGCTCACAGCAGGAACTTTGAGAAGAGGCTTGACCTGTGGCTGTTGGGCTGGCTGTTGTTGCTGTTGTTTCTTGACTGGAATATCTCCATTATCTCCTAGGCTTGACTGGGGGCAGAGGGCAAAGGTCAATTATTACACACAATATCTGGGCATTTACAATGACTGTTTCTATCTCTATCCCCACCTGCATATTGATTTTTTCTATCTAGGCCTAGAGGCCTTTCAGCCCGCAAAAGGAGCTATCTTGGCCTGCTGCCCTACTGAGGCAAACATACACATATTTGTGCACATGTTTCCTTTTATCAGTCTGTAACCTCTGAAATTTAGCATAAATTCTTACACAGAAGTTGGTTTTGAAGAAAATTAGCGAGGATGAAGGTAGGAATGGTTATTATCAGTGCCCAAACATATAAAACAATAATTATGAATACTTCCATCACTAACACTCATGGACATTGATCTTGTAAATAAAAGTTTGTACTGATAAGCTGAAATAAAATTTTCTGTTGCAACTGTCTGGCATACAAGAAGATATAGCCAGTGGATACTGCAAGTTAATAATATGGGCAAAATTTTGTCCACCAAATGCAGTAGGTGTTTTCAATTAACAAACACCTGGTCAAAGCTTTTGATTTTTGTGAATTAAGTGAACAAACCATTGATGGTGTGCAGATGAATCATATGTCACAGATAACAATGAATGACTACAGAATGAATACTTATATGATCAATGTATCTAAGATGAATACAGAGTGAACTGAATCAAGTCTAGTAACACAACATTACTATTTAACAATATATTGAGTAATCAAGAATGGAATTCAGACTCACATTACTCGATTTCTTGAGAATGCCAGGTCTTGGAGTTGTCATGATGTCAGAGATGACAGAGGAGTCCCACTCACTGTCCTCCCTGTTCTGATTGGTTTTCCCGGTCTTAGGGGGCGGGGACTGGGGCAAGGGCGGAGCCTGTTCTGCCTCCTCTGACATTTCACTGATATCATCTACATCACTAATGCCCAACTCCTCCATAAGAGCTGAAGAGAGTGAAAAGAAAGTATGTTCTCTCTACATGTCTAACTTCTTCAATGTCTTCTGTTTGTTTTCTCTTGCCTCATCTACCAATAAAATCCCCAACTCTTTCACAGGAGAACCAAAGGAACCATGTTCTGCTACAGCTTGCCTCTATATAGTTAACCCTTTCATTAAAAGGTTAGCTGTATGTTCATTTTTCTTATCTCATCTAATGTTAAAACTGGTGACCTTTAGTGGATTAGAAGTCCCATATTGCTACTAGGACAACAGATGAGCAAATTTAGTGCAACCATATGAAATAAAAACTAGAACTATTTTTCAGAACCCAGTTTTGGTGGTTAAAGTGCTAGACTGATAAACAAATAATCCAATTAATACAATGACATCATTAATCTGATCTCAGACTTGTATGATATGTTGTATTCAGTCAACAGCATAAGGAACAGCACAATATTGATTAAAGTCATGAATGCTAATTCAAAATTCATTATATTTTCAATTCAGTATAATGCTTCTGAAAACAAAACAACACAAAACAAAACAAAGCAATGTGTACTTGTGCAAAATTCAAGTTTAGCACACAAAAGAATGACAAAAATCAAACTGTCATATTTATGTAAAAAGTAGCTCATATACTCTGAATACAAATATTGTATTATCAATCATGTCAAAATGCAACCATTTTCAAAAATTGTTTGATAACATTAACAAGTATTTTAAATAACTTAGATACTTTGCATGAATGTGTGCACATAATGGTCTTTCATCCTTTGAAATATATGCAAGAAGGTGTACAGTTCCACATTTATGGAATTTGTAATTTGAAAGTGATAAGAGATCTTGAAGTGAAAAAAAGGCATATACAAGAATAGCCGCTCACTTTAAAGACAAGTAGAGTGGAAGATATTAAACTTGTGGTTACAAATAAATAACTGAAAAATCAAATAAAGAAAAATATTCAAGACTTACAACTATATAAATATGAGGACAAACTGAAAGCTGGATGGCTTAGTGAGCCATTTTGATGGTCAGTCAAATAACTGCCCTTTGTCTAGTACAAGAGGTAAAAAGACAAATATTTAAAGGAGGGAAAAATACAATTTCTCTTGTTATTTGAAACAGAAGTAATAGAAAATTCTGAAAAATTCACCATGTGATGAAAATATTTTTTTCTCTTCATGACAATTTTAAAATAATTTTTTGTTTTACATGTTTTTCGTATTATGCTCATGTTATATCTCTTGTATTTAGCAAAGGGAACCACCTTAGCTGGCTGAGAAAACTGCTCATTTGATGAAGATAATTTTTGATATTGTTTTTGATGAGAGATTTTAGACAGATGTTTTAAACAACCTAGCTGAGCATTATTTCTTAACAACTGAAGTCTTGAGACAAAAAACTGAAAATATTATACTGTCTCGGTCAGAAATGTTCAGAGAGTTATTTAGCAGTTTTTTATGAGAATCTAATTTTTAATCTGTAATGAGATAATAAAATGACATTATTGTCAGTCTGACAAGACCCAGCAATACAAACATGGGGCTAGCTTTTCATAAAAATGGCACCCATGGAAGAAGAATTTAGAAATTTACGACAACAAAAATCAAGCACAAAATATAGAAGTGTATAGAAAGTGACAGTATTACATTACAATGACGAGAGAAACAAGAACAGAATATTTATGGGAAGGTATATACTAAATGGCCATATGAGCCCACAACCCAAACAAAAATGAAATCAGTGATAAACATATCAAACAAAAACTGAAGAGGGAGAATACTATGGCGAGTGACCACAAGATTCTAGTGGAAAAAAATCTTGACACATATATCTAGTGACGTGTATAAAGAATTTCTATTTTTAAATATGGCAGAGGAATCACTTTCAATTCCATAACAACATTATGGTTGAACTGATATATTATATGGACCTGATATAATGAACATTTAGAAAAAAAATCAAGGAATGCAAACAAAATATTAATACCCAACTGAGGAAAAAAAGGAAAAGGAAAAAAAAAGCAACTGGCACAAAGAATGATATAAAATATAACACAAGTTATGTCTCATTTGAATAACAAGTCAGTCTAAGTTAAGAAACACTGATTTCATAGTATCAGAAACTCTGAAGTGCTATAGGTAACTGTTCACATACTCTTAAAATCGCATTCATAGCACTTTAAAACTGACCACTAAGATTTACCAACCTAATTTTTTAAAAATGCTTATGTCTAGTTTCATATAATTGGACTAAAAACTCAAGCTCATACAAACTTAGAGTAATGAAGCAAATTAATATTTATTATCTTTTTTTATATAACAACTAAACACTGTGAAATATAATTTAATGATTTTGAAGATACTTAAAACATTTTCACACCATTTGATTTTAAGGAAAGTTTTTCAAACAATATACAACTATAAGCTTTAAACAAATGAAAGAAGTAAAAAGCAATGAAAAAATAGGAACAAAATGTGTAGAAAAACACAAGCTTTGAAAAAAAAAAAAAGGTTAAAATAGAAACAAAACACTCCAAAGAGAAACTGGCTCATGTTCACTACACTGCAACTGCATGATATATCATACCTGGATCTTTGCCTCCTGCATTGATCAGAGGTGAGAAGGGGGGCAGAGTGGTTAAAAACAAAGGGCAACCATTTCATAAAACACATATATACACACACAAAAGGTAGAAACGGGGAAGGGGAGGGAGTCACACCAACATGATGCACAAGGAAGGTTGGATCAGAAATGAGGAGTGGCAATACAAATGGTACTCAATGATCAGATTCAAATTTACAGTGTTTGATTAGATCCTGTGTGTTTTCATGTCCATAAAACTAGATCTTGGACACATTTTTATTCATACTTTAGGTCTTTTTTATAGGACAATGAAAGAATTAGATGTATGGACTTGTAAATATAGCAAAGGAGATCAGTGTAAAAAATGTTAAAAAAAAAAAAAGAAAGAAAAATCGAGTACCAAATGCATATACACTCCTCAAATATCAGGCATTTAACATTCATTCTAGAAAACAATGCATGATATATTAAGTTTGTGGCTGACTTAGTAATGAAGAAACAGAGAAAAATGGGACAGGTATCAGATGCAGGTCTGGATCAGAGATCTGTTTCATGTTTCATCTATTCAAGGTTAACCTTGACATTGGCAAAGAAATTTACATTTGTTCACTTTTCCCTGGCAAGACAGTGGATTTTGAAAATTAATTAATTGTGACTATAAATTATTAAAGAAAACTCTGAGAACTGCTGGACAATTGTTTAATGTAGGCCTCTTGAATTAAACACAAAACACAAATTTGAAGTGACCTTTTATTGTCATTTTCATTTTCTCACAAATATGTTTGTAACTTTCAGTTCACTAATTTTAGAATAAATCAAAGCATTTTAAATAAATAAAAAAAATGTTACAATGTCATTGTGAAATTTTTCATTGTAGACCAAATAAATACCACAGGCATTGAGTGAAAATTGCTAAGACTAAAAAAAAATCCTAGAGGCTACTGCGTTTGTAAAATCTATCAGACTCTTCATCAGATGTTGATTTGCATGCTATCAAAGAAGCAAATTGAGGCTTAGCCATTTCATGATGAAAGCAATACTAAGACAACTGAATCTGGAGTTTAAATGAAAGACAGACATACTATGATAAATTCACAACTTAATACATCTTGCTGACATTCAGAAGGAAGGCGGGATGGCGAACCGAGAAAAACACATTGTCTGAATACATAAACATGAAAATTAAACTCAAAATTTGAACAAATACCTGTTCCTGATTAAAGTTGATGAAAATGTAAATTATGCTTATTTCAGGATAAACTGTACTAAATTCACTTCAAGTAATTCTAATGGAAAATGAAAAACTTAATCAAATAAGCAATTACAGTTTGTTTCAAAGCATTGAAGCGCTATGGAGTATTTAATATGGTATACATGATTTGCATCAGGGACAAAATCAATCAAATTTTAACATTGGGGAGTAATCCACATGCTACCATATAACACAACCTCTTAGTTTTGTTTTGAATTATCTGTACCAGGACAATGAAGGTGCAAGAATAAAAGAGAAAGATTAAACAAGAAAAAGATGGGTAGTTATTGTACGGAATGTCAGAGGGGAAACTTTACCATGCCTAAATTTGCATTCATATATATTATAAGTTTGGGAAGGTCAGTTTCATATAAACAATGACAGCTTTGGCCAAAGTGACTCTTTAACACAGAGAATTACAGAGGGCCTCATTTAAATATGAAAAATTCAGTCAACGCAGAATCAAGGGTAACTAGAGCAAAGTGAAAATCAGCAGCCCATTTGTAATTCCACAATATAAGGCTTTAAATGAGTGAGAAACTTGTTGAAAAGAAGTCACTAGAAAGCTAAACAGTAAGGAAACAGCCATTCAGAAGCTATCAGTATCACATGCCCATAGAAAGCTCAACAATCCACATTCGATTTGTTTTAGCACGTTTCCAAATGACAATTCAGTCACTACAAGCATCAGTCAAAAAAGGGCAGTAATAAGAACAATAACATAAACAAAAAAGTAATCTTTTTATCATTTTTTTTCTTTATGGTTGTCATGACATAAGACATGAACCATCAGCACAAAGATATTAAGATTTTATGACAGAAATATGATCTAACTAGGCTTTACCTCTTGCTTTTTCGGCAGATGGAGAGATCCCAGAGCTAGCCGGTGCCGCAGTAGGAACGTAACCTCCTTTGGGTGTTGCAGGTTGCCCTTTGTTAGAAGACTTGGAGGCTGGTGTCAATGTGATCTAAGTCACCAAAAATAACAGATAGAAAAAATGCCTAAAACTACTGCCAGTAATGGATACATGACATGATTTTTTATTTTTGAATTGCCCTAAGTACTCTGTGTTGATGGCTTATTTCCTATTCATGAAAATGGATCAAGAGTAGCAAAAACAAAAACAGAAAGGTAATAAAATTTTTTAACCTGTCAACAGCAACAAAAAAATTAATAACTGATGATCATAGACAAAGGAAAACTTGTTCATGCAAAGAAAGCATACTTCTATCCCCATCAACTGCCTGAATCCACAATTTGGCATGAAATAAATAGATTAAAGTTTTCCAGCACACTTGTTTTTTTGCAGTAATCAATATAATGAAATTATAAGAGTCATAAATTGACAATTATAGAGAAACAATTAAAAAAATATAACACATCCAGGCAAAGAGAGCATACCTTAATATGTCCTCCTCAATTATTGGGACCTGTAGTCCACTACAGAATAAATAGGTTTAGATTTTACAACACACAGATTTGTAATAATGACATCATACAGTCATGTCATACATAACAAATAAATGAAATGCAAGTAGTACACAAACATGTCCAATTCTTCTGAGGTTAATATCTTTCAATGACACTCTTTTGTCTCACCTGTCCTTTTCCTTTTTTGACTGGGTCGTGGATGTCCGACTCTGCCTCTGATTCTGTCACAGTCTGAGAACAAAAAAGAAATACAGAATTTATCTGACAGTTTATAGAAAACTATCACAAGCTCATCAGACAATACACTAGTCCTGAGGGAGTCCTTACTGTAGTGAAGAAAAGGAAATTGAAATAATGTTAAAAGTCCATAATAACAAGATTCACTGGCACTGCTAAAACAAGGTACAATAAAAGGGAAGCAAAACAGAGGTGGACAGAAGAAAAAATGTAATGGCAACATCCAAGGGCAGACTAAGAAAACATGTGCGAAGACCCATGCCTTGGTCCACAACCACGACAGACTGAGAAGAGGTACCCAGCTCGGCAGAGAGCATTCCATCCAACGACTCCAGATGGTGTTCAGGACTAACAAAAGAAGAAGAATACTACTAAGGAGAGTGAACTGTATACAGTGTCACAAAACATGCAATCGTGGTCAGCAGACAGCAATTGCATCCAGCGATTAGGTAGGGGAAATCCAAAGTAATGCAATTTTGGCAAAGAAAATTCCTTGTGCTGGCTATACTGAAGGATTCTAAAGATATAAATAAAGAGAAATGAAAAACAGATATCACAGTGTGATAAGACTATGAGTGGTAATATGATATGAAAATGCTTTCTTAGGACTCCAAATCACTTACAATGTCATGAATCTCTGACAGCTCTTCATCCCGTTTGAAGGAAACCCTCTGAGCTGAGCCTTTACGTGGTGTGAGTGGTGAATCATTCCAAGAGTTCTCTTCTCCTGACATCTGTGACTGCAACGATGACTGCTTGGCACTGGCCATGTCTGGCCGTGCTGCTTTGGCTGCAGCACTGTCATCCTTTTCCATACCTGTCGACCCATTGCTGGCCTTCCTTTTGGGTGCAGGTCCTCGCACAGATTCTGAGAAAAAGACACCATCGAACCTTCACACCACTGCACCAGAAAACTAAAAGCATCAGTGGTAACTGTTGGCATCACAGTGTTTCTCTAATGTTGCTTGTTGATGTTCATGAGATCTCAGGTTAGGCCTAATGGCAGCACAATATGAGTATCTAATTAATTTTTTACTAAAATGTGATGTGGGAACTAATTCGGTTCCCTAGAATAATGAGGAAGTCTCTAAAAAAATTGGCTCCTTAACATGTTTGGGATTAGATAAGATTTGCCTCACTTATGTTTCTCACTGCCACTGAGGCACACAAGCCTCAAGCTGTAACGGGTTTTCTAAGATTTGCACTGCACTATTTAAGGGGGGGAGGGGGGGGGGGCCTGGGCCTGAAATTTGGATTTTGCTCAAAAAATGCGATTTTGTTTTTTTTTTGATTTCTCTTAAAAGCCCTGCCTTTTCTACGTATAAAAATGGTATCAAAAAGTGGATATGTCCATTCTAATGTGTTTGACCAATGGTCATTCAACGTTAGGCCTAGTCTACTGTCAACCAGGATTTGGCTCCACCTGGCTGCTACATGCAGTCGCAGATCATCACTATTTGATTATAGGCAAAGAGTGCATAAAGCACTTGACTATGACCTCATCTAGTAAAATCATGAACTCCAATGCCATGGATGGACATTGGATGACCACTATGAGGTGAAAAAAACTGCTGCTCATGCAGATTATCAGTAGCAGGTACTCTAGAATGAACTTCCACATCCTATAAATAGTAAAACTTTCTTTCTTTCTGCTATTTCAGAGCTTAGTTGTGAACTATATGCCACAGTAAAGGTCAAGAAACTCTTAGTTTTGACAGAAAATGATATGGGGACCACATATAGGCCCACAAGAACCCGGAAGTGGCTCTGTTGAAGCCCTTATAATTATGGGGGGTAGGGAACAAAATTCAAGAAAAATTATGCCCAGAAAGCCAGGAAGAGGCAATAAAAGACACAGAAGTCATGAAGAGAGGGCTAGTATGTACAATAAGGGTGTTTTGAGGCCCAAAGCCAAATAAAAAACTCTCCATGTCAATTTTTCCATGAAAAAGACTTTAAATGCGTTTTTCTCAAAACCCATTTTTTTACAGTTTTTTGCTATCTACTTTTTTGTTTCTGAACCGATTCTAACCAAATTTGGCACAGATCACATTCACAACAAAACTGAAAAACGTACGTATGCGCGTCCCATTCAGTTGGTAAGTTTCAGAGAAAATGGGTTTTTAGTATGAAAAATGGCAAAATTCGAAATTTCGCCACATGGCATTTTAAAAAATTTCTAGAAAATTTTCTATAGCATACAAAGGGCTGAAAATATGTAACTTTTTAGATATTATATCAAAAAAGACGTTCACCAAGTTTTTTCCAGTTTTATCAGAATTTGACAGACTAGATAGATTTTGAAGTTAGCCATTTCAGAGATGCCAAAATCCAAGATGGCGGCGTTGCCATGGCAACTATT
>JBCEWB010084570.1:0-12702 GCA_039654565.1 Peronia peronii
AACAACAACAACAACAACAACAACAACAACAACAACAACAACAACAACAACAACAACAACAACAACAACAAACTAGGACTAGACTAGTAGTGCGATTTGTCATTATTAAAACGTATTTCAGTACAATAAATTTGTTGATGTTCAACGGTTTTGTTGGTATATGATTAAAAGCATTGCAGATGCCCCCCAAAAACTGCTTGTGACCTGTTGTTGTGTATGCCTAGTACAGTAGTAGTTCATCAGTGCATTTTTCATTTGATGATTCATTTAATTGTTGTATCAGTCCTTTCCACTGTCTGAAACCAGTGTGGGACAATGAACTGAGATAAACCAGACAAATATCGTGGAAAACAATTAATATACATGTAGCCTACTCCACTCTTGGTGGACCCAACTACATGTACTATGCCCTTGATTTCAATAGCCGTGTTGTAGAAAATGAAATACGCCTACATGTAAATGTGTTTGTTTGTTTGTTTGTGTTGGGGTTTAACGGCATATCAGCACGATGATGGTATATTGTGCCAAATACGGTAAAATACGTTTACACATCAAGAAGAAGAGAGGAAAGACAGCAGGACTGAAGACAAGAGCAAGGAGAGAGGGAAGTGATGTCACCCCTGGAATGTCGAGGATGCATTACATGGCAGACATCCCACCGATGGCGGGCTTTCACACTGCAGGTGGAAGCAAAGAACCTACTTATATACCCCTGGTATGTGTAATGAATGAATAAATGGAAAACCAGCGTTGTTTTGTGTGCTGGCACACTTTCTTTGTCCTTTTTCTTTCTTTTTTTTTCCCGATCACAATTTATGCTAGATTGTCAGGTGAACAAAAAATCTATATGTTGTATCCGTTCTAGTAATACTACTTTTAGCTAATATGAAACCCTTACTGTTGGCGGCTAAAAAAAAAAAAATGTCCTTTCTGGCCGAAAAAAAAAAAATGTTGACCATGTTACTTTTTCTCGGCAAATCAAGTGTACAATATAAATTAAATCGAGCTGAATTGAAACATGTTGGTGTGTTTATAAAAAAGCCAAAATTAACTGAGAATTGAGAACATAACATATCATTCAATACCACACCAAATCTAGTTACAGTAATACTTGCCTTGGAATGTCACCATGAATAACCTTAGTAGATATCCTTTTGAAAAGACGAAACGAAACGAAACAAAACAAAACAAAACAAAAAAAACAATAAGAACCGCAGTAACAACTAACATTCATACACACATTTAACAAAGCATCCACAACAAGATAAAATAAATCATTTTATTTATGAAAGAAGCATAATTAAGTTCAGCATAGTGTTTCTGCTTTGACAAGGAAAACCCCAACAACTGTGACAGTGACAAAGTTACTTAAAACATAAGATGGATGAACTGAATTCATGAGAGATCAGAATGAATTAAATGAATACTAATTACAGAATAAAATGAACATTGCAGTTCTGTAGGCTGGTTTTCTTCAGGGCGACTGCAGATCCGTACATAATGATTCCTACCTCTGTAACGCAAATGCAGGGAACCCTAAGTACATGTACCGTGCCTAGCGTCGTTGCTAGTCCGGACATGCAGTGACTGCATACTGTGTCCAGTTTGCAGTAATGCACTGCTGGTGACACTGGTGATATGATACGAAAATATGTTCACATTTGGCTTGCATATCCACAGTAAGACAGATTTTGTATTATGCAAGATGTTTCATATAGCATGAAAACAGTTTTTCTAAATTATTATTACAAGAACATCAAAACACCATACAATATTGTAAACCTTGTCTCTGACTATACTTATGAAAATAACAAAGAAATATATGTACTACACGATGCCTGCATAACAGATCATTAATGCTTTACAGGTAAGACTGATTGTATTTAGTTCTTTTTTATTCTATCTGACTTACTATAACTGACATACCAGGGAGCCAACAATAATTAGGGTCATTTCTGCTGTAATTACAAACTTATGTTCTAAAATATAATCTGACACAAAGATACAGAAAGAAAATGGGGATTGTAAAGAACTTCTGTGACACCAAAACACAAGAAGGGCATGGGCACCACATGACCAGTGAAGCGTATAGTGGAACTATCAAACCACTCAGATTGACAAGTAGTTATTGAATTATTGTCACACGAGGCCCTGCTGTATTCATAGTACTTTATAGTGCGCTTTGCCACCTCAGGTGTTATGCCACTCATTAAAAAATAACAAGGTTCTAATTCCCTGGCCATCAGTAATAGAAATTGAGGACTGAAGTTTTGCATGTTCATAACTTCCATTCGTTTGATTCTTCGTTCTTCTAAATAACACTAGAAGTCAAGTATTATGTGGTCAAGAACGTGCTCATCGTACTATCTGTAATGGCATTTCTTTAGAAACAGCCCACAGTCTGGTAATATGGTGCCTAATAATGCATTACCTCAAAGCATAAATTGTCATTTCTAAAACAGGACTATCAATTTTCATCCTAGAAAGTCTGTCACTCAGCCAGTCTCTAATGAGAGTCTTAGACTTAATACTTTGAAATTACACATGGGATTAGCTTAATTTGACCAAAGAATGGTGGTAAAACCATATCATTCTATCTAAGGTATGATCTAATGGAATTGTCTGCAGTCTTGATATGGACAGCCTGGAGCCTACTGACATTTGCAGTGGGTGGCAAATGGCAATTTGCGAGGGCATACGCTGTACAAAAGGAAACTTGGACGATGACAGTCATACTGCAGGTAAATGGAAACTCAGGAAGGCTGACAAATAGGGTGATTCTGTCAGAAGACAGATGGATATGTCGAGAGATAGACAGAATGGGATGGAAACTGAAATGGAAATGGATAGAGGAAGAAAATGCATGGCAAAAACATCCCACAGCTTGTACTGATGGAGATAATGAAAGCTGAAATAATGTACTTTTGTCAATTAAGTAAAAACAAAAAAGAAACATACATGTATATATACATGTATATTTATATATATGAAAAATGTAGAGAAAAATCTTTACCAAAGATAAAAAGTTACATTCAATGAGCTATCTTGACCATCGACCAAATTACTTCCCTTTTGTACGTGCAAGAGGTGTAAAATGAGCACTGTATAGGAGAAAAAAAAATTGCTTTTCCTCTTGTTATTTGAGAATCGAGATAATCTGCCTCCAGGCCATTGAAAGACGCACATGTATGTAGACCATGTTATTTGAGACTTTAGAAAATTCTGTAAAATTCACCATGTGATGAAAATGTTTTTATGTTATTGTGATATTTTTTCATATTTTTTTAGTTGTTTGCTTCATATGTTTCAAGTAACAGGCACAAAAGTAATTTTTCCTCTTTTTCAATGCTTGTTTTATACCTCATGTACCTGGCAAAGGGAAGTAACCTAGTAGTCTGGAAAAAAAGGGCTCATTCTAATCTACAAAATAAGTACCTGTATATTAACATTTCACAGCATTACTGATGAAGGCAAAATACAATTTAGCATGTCATTTGTATTCTAGGACCAAAAAAAAAAAAGTAGTGATCATGTTATATTTTTGCAATAAATGAATCAAACAACATAAATTAAAATCAATGTGAATTCATACACCTAGATCTGTTCATAGTATGCAAATTTATCAGTGAACAGAACATATAAATAAATGCAGCACCAAATGTACATATACATAATTTTCATTACTTCAAAATATCCTTAAATATTTCCAAGACAAACAGTCTTATAACGTTCTGCTTTACGACTGTTGACCTAAAAATAAAATAATACTGCTTTTCAAGAGGTTCATTCTGAATGATCATAATATATTTATTACTTCTTAAAACGATACGTTATGGATTGCATGGGTAAGGAGGACCATAATGGTCAATATAATTGAAAACTCTGCACTATCGACCTTTTTGGTAATACAAAGCAACTGCACTCTACAGTGGCTGCTCTTGCTCAAATTAAGTTGGGGGATATTTTCTGAATTTTGAATCGATGAGAAGCCAGTGTTTTCACATCTTTGACATTATCTATCTGGATACTGTTGATCCTACTTTAACCTTGTTTGTTTTTCTTATTTGTTTTTCTTAAGCCTTTCAATCCTAAGAAAGTTGGATTATCTCCGTTTTTAAAAGTTGCCAATTTTTGCTGAGAAATTTTGTGGGTGGAAATTTGGAATTTGGAAATTTTGCTCAAACAGCGGCACGCAGCCTACTCTTTCATCGATTTTGAACTGCCAAGGGTTCTGTAACGTGCATAACGTACATACGGGACCTCCGAAATATATTTGCCCTTATCCGAGAAGGCTAGACGTTGGGCTTCCATACCCACAGGAGCCAGGGGACTGTTGAGTCAATGAAAAAATGTGGGATATCGATCTTCGTGTCCTTCCATCCCCCGATACAGGACCCGCGAGTCGATCCCAGCCTGTTTTCTCCGTGAGCAGATGCCAAACCACAGAGCCACTGCGCGCACCCCCCCCCTTAATTTAACCTTTTTTTTTTTTTTTTACATAAAATTGTTCAAATTCCTACAAAATAATAATTGGAACATTTGTAGACTAAAGTAAAGCCATTATCATATTAATGCAGGGAAAAGAAGTTTTATTACCAGAATGGTCAAAACATGTATGTTCAAACGTTTCAAACTTCACTTGTATGCTATACAAACTAACAGTTTTCAGGTAATGAAGTTGGCTACATTATGAAAATAATATAAAAATATAAAAAGATCCCACATAATTAGATATTTTGTTTCAAGAAAAAAATTTTCCCAGCCAAGTACTTGTACAAGACAAACTTTATACAAAAAACAGACAAATATTTCAATCACATTTTGATCATGAAAAGCATACACAACACATAAGAATGAACCATTTGTGTCATGATTCATTTCATGGGCAAATGATATGAAAAAAAAAACAAGTACAGATAAAAAAAAAACAACTTTCAACAGTTTAACAGTGTCATCTCACTCATCTGTCCCTCCTAAACAACACTTGCATCACTGACTGATTTAGCCTGAATGATAGTCACCATTTAACTCTTTTTGCTCTGAATAGTGTGTATGCCTTTCCCCAAACTGATTGCTAGTCATATTTTAACTTTAAATCAAAACTTACGTTGCACCAAAGCTCTACCACAGGACAGCAAATGATGTTAGAGGTGAGCAGACAGGCAGATATATATGCTCTGTCAGCCTCCACTCAACCAATGTGTCTACATAAATCTGGGGATAGACTACTCTGCCGAAGTGGGTGTACGGATAAGGGTGCGGATGAATTTCTTTTGCTATATGGACCTGGAACTACTTTTAGAAACACCTTTGTGGTAAGCACCCAGTCACAGTCAATTATCTCTCATGGGTTTGGGTGCCACATTTTCACTATATTTTGAATTTGAAGCAAAGTTTAAAGAATTTTGTGAACAAGAAAACCCTTGTTTTGTTAGGATTAGCGTTTAAGGTTAGGATTAAGGTCCTCAAGGACCAGTTTTCGCCATCTGTATTTTCGTGTTTACTTTTTTTATTACGCATGCATGGCTTTCCTTCTTTCGTTTTCTTAGAGATGTTGTGCAAGCATTTTTGAATTCTTCAAAAGTCTTCTTTGTGAAATTCAAGTAAATTTTCAACAAGAACTCAATAAATAAACATGGCTCTAAAACATGACCATCTGAGTTACCATACTTACATTGGCCACGGATCTACCCCATCTGTGCTGAGGCTAAGTAGGTCAACATAATAGCTTGTTATGACCGCAAAAAAATCGTGTACGGATATATCAATGATGCATCCTCCCAATGTATCTGAAAATTCTACTTTAATTCCTATGTTTTTGTTCATATTTGGTCTGTTTTCTCTCAATGTGTTTAATGCAGTGAAAACTGGTCCCACTGGGATACTTAGTAAACCCATAATGCAACATTTAGGCTAAACAAACCCGAGTCCAGATAGCAAAGTAACACTAAGCAGACCCGTGTCCGCTTAGCAACAGCCTTACTCTGCAATCCTAATATACCGTAACAGCTTGAAACCTATTGACATTTCCAGCAAATGACATTTTGCATTGTCTTTGTACGACTTCTAGCCAGGGTGAATAAAGAAAAAAATAACACTCTTATGGTTTGTAAAGGTCTGCCACTATAAAAGTAATAAAATTATTTAGGCAGGTCAATGTGTTGCATGTTTCATGGCTGACATATCCTCAAGCTATTCCACTGCCCTTCTCTTTCCCATAATACTAAGTTTCCTATTTGTCCTGTGGTGTAAACTCATATCCATCTACAACTCTCTGCCTCCTGTCGCACACACACATTATCCATACAATATGACATTCACAGATGCTTTGTTTCAAACCAATCACAGTGTACACATTCTGAACAACTGCCTTAGAGAGAGCAGGTTTCAGCAATGAGTAAGCAAGCAAGACTGCTAACTAGGATAGAGGCTCTGGCTAACGAGCTTTACCGCTACATCTAAGAATTATCCTTATTTTGTCTGTTTTAATCTTTCACAAATCATCTTTCAAAGTGTTTGTGATAACGATGGCCTTCCCCCTCCTTTCATCACCCCAGTGAATGGTTTACATGTGTTTGTATAGTGCAATATTTTAAGACTGTCTTCTTTTTCCCCTTTCTTTCTCTTATTTTTTGTTTTTGGGTCAAAAGGAGCTTGACTTTTGCTCAGAGGGAATGACTCCCTCACAGTCCATCCTTAGACCATTTGACCCCCCCCAAAACCACAGACTATTAAGAATTATCTGACTCATAGTCATATTTCATTTTCTTACGAGTGGGGCTGTGCCTGCAACTGTTTATATGTATTTACAAAGATTCGGGCATACTGTAGTATGTAAGGAACCAAAAACACCATACTAACCTCCCAACAATATCACTTTTGGCATTGTCTAAAGAAAAAAAAAAAGAGCAAACATCATATACGACAGAATATATGTAATCTTCTTCTTTTTTATTGCGAGCTATCCTCTGACAGTAATATACGACAATAAAAACAAAGTAAAACAAATCAATAACAATAAAAAAAAAATGAACTAAAACGGCAAATTTGATGGCTGTCATTGCCATGTGCAAAGAACATTAAAAAAAAATAAAATTTAAAAAAAGATCCACAAGCAAATTGTGGTGCGAATCCAACTAGGTGAGACAGAGTGACTTGCAATTTCAAGTAGATCTGTACTGAGCTCAAAGGAATAATAGTACAGAGTGAGTCCATGCATGTACAGATCAGATGAGAGGTGTTTTATTTGATCATTTAACACTGAAAAATAGCACCAAAAAAGACGGATGGAAATTTTATATCTCCGTATGCTCATCTGATACTGAGAATTCCAACAAGTAAATCTTCTTCTACTTGTAGTTGTATCTTTTGCCATTCAAGCAATTCGAATTCTGGAAATACATGTATCCTGTTTTTCTTTTCTTTATTGTCACTATTATTTTCATTCTCTGTTTTCGGTAATATGAATACAAGAAAGACAACAGAAGTGTGGGTAGATGCAAGTTCTATCTTACTAACTTACTAATTGTATAGATCTTTCTTCTTTCTCATGTAAAACTGCAAAGTTCTTTTGCTTACCCCTGTGTAAGAACTGGATGTTGGACTTTACATCTCCCCTCCTTCACCATCCCTTCTGCAGATGAAAGACATTAATGAACAAAAACAACAGCAAAAAAAAGATTATTGTGTCACAGTAACAAAAGTTTGATTTTCATAATTTCTTCTTCCCCATATATCTGAACCTCTTCTCTCTCCATTCAAGGCAACAGTTCATCCATCATGGTGTGAGAACAAACTTTTTTTTGATTAAATAAATAAACATCACTGATACAGTATCCAAAAATTTAAGATTTTATATAGTTAACTGTTTATACCCTTTGCTATATCCAGTGAAAACTCACATGAAAATTTAAAATGGATCTCAGACTGAAAAATTAAAATGATGGCCAGTAAGTGCTGTGATGGCAACTTAGTTTATTTATGACCAAAATGTTACAGATGTGATTATATTACCTGATACTATTTTTCTATTCTTCTCTCAATCTTCTTTTTTCTGGCTGGTGCTTACACATGAGCTACACTTACAATGAAGTTTCTATACTAGTGTCAGTCAACCTTGCTTTACCTTAAAGTGAATAAAATAACAGTAGATATCTCAGTTGATAAAATGCCCAACTAACACTGTCTGATGTCTTTATCCCCATGGAATGATATTTTATTGATACTGACAGGCAGAAATGCTTACATTTCTCACTGACAACAACTGGGGTAAAAAATATGTACAACATGCAGGCAATCAATGCTGCTTTCAGCATAAAAAAGGAAAAACAAAACAACTGGTAAAGTCTTGATTTAAAAGCATTTCACAGAACATATATCTATATTCATAGAAAGAAGACGATTGGAAAATGTCCTTGTACAAACAACTCATGAATGTCCAGCCATTCCTCACAAAGTTAAACACACTTTTCACTGAATGTAGTCTGACAACACTTTTTATTGAGCTAGCTCTTTGCAAGTGGCTCAAAGAGGAAAGGAAAATGCAAAGTAACACTTTTCATCAGATATTAACTGTGTCAAAGACATTGTGTATATAGACCAGCCTGCAGCCTAGTCCTATATCAGCAGGGTGCTCCTGGTGTTCATGTTTGTAGCCAACAGCAGATGGGGCAAAATTACTCTGATTTCTGGAGGTCAAATGTATGAAAGGCCAGGTGTGGATATGCCAGAGACTATACTAATTAGACTGTCATCAAACTGTTGCAAACAGCAGAAAAGCAAAAGCAGTGCAACTGCTCTCACTTGCATGTAACCCAGTGACATTCACCATGATTATTGCCCCCACGAAGAGCCAAGCGGGCTCGAAAATTTGGCAGAGTATTAACAACAATATTCAATCTACATTCTTTGTATATGTTATTTGCTTTTTTTAATTATTTGATTAGTTACCGGTTGGACAGTCGTATATGTTTTTCGTAAAATGAGTGTAGTGATGATGATGATACATATATACATGCTCGTCCTAACAGCTCTTGACGCTTTAAGAATAACAATCAGTCTTATGCTTTGTTTCCTCTGTCAAACAACGTAATTATCTGTCCTGGTTGGATGAAGCTACAGAACAAGGGAATTATTCTTACATCATCCTTTCTATAATGGCTAAGGATGAATTAAGCATAAGTACAGACACTGAATAGTTGGATATTCAAGGACAGTAAAAACTGAACACTGGCTTGGCACATTGATGTCAATGCCAATTAATGAAAACCAGAAGGTGATCACAGATAGGTGAAAAGTAACAGTGATTATGACAATGGTGAGAACAAAAGGGGGGAGGGGGGACTCAACTAAACAAGGCACTGAAGCTCTCACACCTTTGTCCAATTGAGGAAATAGGATGATATGCACAGGTATACATTGGGCTGAAAGTAAACCCATTTTTTTTTCTTCATAATTCGTGATTTCCTCAAATTATATTTTATATATATTTATGTAAATAAATCTCACATAATATTGAGAAAAAAATCTTAATTACCTTCTGTATAAATGAAAACAGACACTAGACAAAAATCTGCCACTGAGATGAACATATCTGTTAGACTTGCTACGCACTGATGCAGCTCAATTCTGAGCTGATAACAAAGCACCTAAGAGATCATTTCATTAAAGAATAAGAAAAATCCTGAATAATTTATCAATGTTCATGTTACAGTTATAACATGAGTATAAGGCATAAGTTCTGAATTCATTTTGTTTTAACATAGTCCATTTCTTTCCTCGCCCTACGATAGGCCCTGTCTTAACCTTTCTTTTTTTTTTTATATGTTCTTGTTTTTATGTCTCAACACATTTCTCTTTAAACAGATATGAAAAAACCTTTGGCAAAATATTTCCAATGAAACATTCTGGAAAAAAAAAATGTACACAAAATCATCTTATTTCCAAATGGAACACACCATGGGGAATGTTATTCTAGATTTGAATATCTCAGCATCACCACATTGCTAGGGAAATCTGAAGAAATGGCAGTTGGCTTAAAAAAGCTACAATGATGGTGGTAAGTATGTTTGTCTCAGCTTCATGGGACCGCTGGATTAAAAAACAACAAAAATAACACAAAGACTTTGCACACCTGAGCACATGAGAACATGTTACACATAACGATATCTGTACACAGCTGCAGAGAGTTGGTTGTCATATAGTACAAAACAAATAAATAAATAAATTATGCTCTGTGTGTATGTGTGATTCACGAGCAAACAGACATGAATAACAGCATATTTACCGAATGGAAATGCAAACAGAACTTAGTGATTAGATTCAAATTTTGAGAAAACCAAGGTTTAAAAAAAAATAATTTCATCTCCCGTTTGTTTTATTTGCTATTCATGAAACTAGACTGTAGACATATCTTTATTTGTATTTCAAATCTTTATCTTGGGCAAAAGAGGAATAGGCAACACATGGCTGTCCTTGTGAATATAGAGAATAAAAATGAAAATTTAAAAAAAAAAAAATCAGCTCAGCACCACATGCATTTCCAGTCCTTGTTTGGCCACAGCATATGAGCACAAGATGCAAGGATTCATCACACAGAATAAAATATTTTCTCTGCAGTCAGAAATCGAGGAGTGGCAAAGGGAGAGAACCATTGGATTGAAAAGGGATGCCCAAAGACTGCCTTCATGCTCAGCCATCTGGACTTGCGTTCTCGCTCCTCTTTCTTCAGCTGCTCAATGCCCTGGTGATAGATAACATGAGAGATGGCCTTGTGACAGATATAAACAAATGGTAAACTTTCAGAACAGTTTCCACCGCTCCAACAAGGGTTTCCACATTCTACTTATGATAAGGACTGCCCAGTCTCACTCTGACAATAACCATCACTTCCCCTTAGTTGTGGGAACCCTCTGGATGAGAAATAATATTGTTCTGAGCATTACATTGCCCATTTTTAAATAATTATTTGAAATCTCTAAAAAGATAATATATATGCCTATCTCTTGGTTAAGACCACAAAATGACAACAGCAATTGTTGTCTTGTTTAAAAATGAGCTGTAATGATTAACCCAAAATATCTAAATCAGCTACAATGGAAATTCATGTTTAATGACACCTGGAGCAATAAGAATTTGGAAACAACAAAACTTCAAATCCCCATTTTTCTTGCTATATAACAAATCACTTGAATGACAACAACTAAGAAACAAAACGATGGTAATAGCAAGGATTTCTGCATGAGCATGG
Organism: Peronia peronii; assembly: GCA_039654565.1. NCBI lineage: Eukaryota > Metazoa > Mollusca > Gastropoda > Systellommatophora > Onchidiidae > Peronia > Peronia peronii. Next base: position 11,249 of record JBCEWB010084570.1, read on the forward strand.
ACAATTTGTGTAGCCTACTGACCTAGTGCAGCTATGTAGCTCTCCAGATACATGCTGCCAGTCTACATGCCTTCATGCTACTGTGCTCACTTTGATAGGTATCTTTCACTGTGCGCTATCTTTGTACTTTGTGAGCTTATGTACAACAGTACAATGTTACGTTGCTGTGTGACTGATGACAATAGTGCCAGTGCAACAGGCCTGCTGACCCACATGTGCAGGATGTATGTACCATGTCTGGTGTGTTGTTGTTGTGCTCATTGTGTTCATATTCGCTGAGCTGTACCAATGTTGGCCTAACTTTGCACTGCTGAAATGTGATTGTCTGCCTGTAGTAATATTTGACTAAGCACAGATCTGGAAATCCCCAGCTGAGTGTTTGTACCCCTGCTAATAAAAGAACACCCACCTATGTGTGTTACGCTCCATTACGAAATCCCACACACAACAGAGGAACACAAGATTTTGGGAAAAACACGATGTCGTAAGTATGTCAGTCGTTTTCCTATGTCATTCAATTATTAACACAGCTCACTACTATTATTATTGGGCATCTAGGTTCAATAGGCTCACAAAGAAGAGTTCTAGTCATACATTTCCTACCCACCGTAACAGGTCAACCAAAAAAATGAGGCAAATGTGTGAACAGTTTGGAGTGTTTATACCCCCTGCTAAAAATAGATGCAAGGACTTCCAGCCTTTCGCTTGGTTGGAACAAATCTATTTGCTCTTGTTGTGGCTACAGTCAACTAAAGGAAACCAATCAACATCAATCTGAAGATTGCCATCATCAAGTAATGAATCAAAATATAGAGCTGACATATGCTGCCTGAAACAAAATACTGTATGTCTCACATGTTGCTCACAAGGGTTTACTGACTGGGCAAATAACCATACATAGGGTATATATGTAACATTATTATTTTTCCTTACTACTGACTTGAACTGGCATTATTTCTCTACGCTGGAATAATGAGATCTCAGCAACAACAAGAGGCTTTTTTCACAATGCCAAATGTCATTATTCCCAAGTTTATCTACTCTAATTTTACTTACTTACTTATTTACTTACTTACTTACATACATACATACATTACATACATACATACACACACACATACACACACACATACATACATACACAGATATATATATATATGTGAAGACTCCAGTGAAACAAACAGATAAGTCACATTTATGTGAAAAATGAGTTATTGCCCGGACATTACAAACACACTGCTAACCAGAACAGCAATTCAGAAAAAAACAGGTAAGTTCCGCTAAAAAGAGAATTTTTAAAAGGGTATACATGAACAACTATAGACTTCTAAACTTTCATTTCTGTTTTTCTCCCTTTGTAGAAAATGCGACATATCTGTTTTTTCCACTGGAGTCTTCATATGACTTACGCACATGAAATATCCATAGCCGGGATAAAAAAAAAAAAAAAGAGA
>JBCEWB010084581.1:0-12702 GCA_039654565.1 Peronia peronii
ATGGATGGATGGATGGATGGATGGATGGATGGATGGATGGATGGATGGATGGATGGATGGGTGGGTGGGTGGATGCACGGATCGATGCATGGATTGATGCATGGATTGGTGGATATTAATACAGATAGATGGACAACGAATGAGGACGAAGGAAGATATTGAGGAGAGGGCAAATGTAAACTTGAGCATGAATTACACTGAAGTAATAATAACAATAGACAGCTGTTGTTAGATACCTGACATTTGGTAAATAAGAGAGGCACACTAACTTAAATAACTGACAGATATGTATGGAGACCGATATGATATGTCTGTATGTAAGTGAATCATATGCATTAGAGTAGGTCTGATGGTGAGCGCCCTGAATACTGGTGTGTTCCGTGCACCAGACTTTCAAATGGTACTCATGAAAGCGGGAGGAATTTGCGTTATTGCTTATTTTTTTTTTTTTTTTTGTAACCCACTTATTAAATTCTTCCCACGAGATAACCACGGGCAGGAGGTTGAAAGACGAAATAAAACTGTAAATTCCACCCTTTGATGTTTTTGCTTTGAAACATTTTGCGGCATCTGTTTGCAATATGGGCATAGGTGGAGAGATAAAAGTGTGTTCAGGATTGACGGGATCAGCGGGAGAAAGCGAGTCCAGGCAAACGCCGATCTACCTTTGCCTAATCACACTAGCACCAAAAACAAGCAAAACACGACAACAGACTGATGGATTGCAATTGTTCTGTGAGTTACACCTGTGTTGTTCTGTGAGCTATAATCGTGCTCAAGAGGGATATATTGTTCTGTGGGTTTGTAGAATGACTGAACACAGAGGTAATGAAATGGATCAGCTGGACTGTACTGATCTGCTTATGTAATATAGGCAAGTCTCAGGCTCCCAGTTGGCAGGTCTGCCCCTTGTTGACATATCATGGTCACTCAACAGCCGGCGTCCTGTCACCTCATAGTCGTACGCAGTGGCGAACAGGTTCTATTTAGCCGAAAAATCTCAGGGCGAGGCAACAGTTAGGTTAGGCCACGTTAATGAACGAGACAGAACCCCCTGCTAAATCCACTATTTCATTCCGTACACGTGGGTCAGAAAGGCGTACATGAAATCCATGTTATTATGAAGACTAAGGGAGGAAGAACAACCGATGTCTAGTTTTTAACATTTTCAAGGTCACGGCTTTCCTAAGGTTTCGTTCTAAGCCTTAACCATCCATGAAGGAACAGCCATTCTTTTATTACACCATGGTTTTGAATCAATAACTTCAACAAAGAAACGTTAGAAGTCTCTTAATACAATATTTCATTTCTCTCTCATGCGTAAAAAAATGGACATGTTAATATTGTGTTTTTCCCGTGATCTTCTTATACATGTAATTGATAGAATTAATAGGTGTAGCACCTTTGCTTACGTAAACATCACCATTTGCTTACATCAGTTGGGAAGGTGACGTATGACATCAGAAACGATTAAACAGGTTGGCCGCGAATGAATTTTATAGATATCTGAGACGTCTGGGATCTGGATCTAAAGGCAAGAGCAATATATATATTTAGTTTTTAGCACGGGTACAGGTCTCTGGTCGAAATGTGGCAGAGATAACAGAGTTTACATGCAGGGAACCTAGTTGTCAAAGACTTACCTTCCATTCACTTAATACCGAGACACAGTGAGTGGCCTGTGATGACTGACGTTCGATCGGGGCATTCACCTGAGCCTTACTGCCTTACCGCAGTGCAGGTATCCCACTGTTTGTTTTTCTTAAGCCTTTCAATCCTAAGAAAGTAGAATTATCTCGGCTTTTAAGAGGTTGCCTGTTTTTGCTGAGAATTTTTGTGGGTAGAAATTTGAAATTTGGAAATTTTGCCCGGGCAGCGGGACGCAGCCCACTCTTTCATCGATTTTGAACTGTAACGTACACACGGGACCTCCGAAATTTATTCGCCCTTATCCGAGAAGGCTAGACGTCGGGCTTCCCTACCCACAGGAATCCAGGGGACCGTTGGATCACTGAAAAAATGAAGGTCTTTCGATCTTCATGTCCTTCCATCCCCGATGAGAGGACGCGCAAGCCGTGCAGAACCCGCTGCCTCACCGACGTGAGTTGTTTTCACCCTCTGAAGCAGACGCCGAACCACAGAGCCACTGCGCCCCCTCCCCCCTGTATCCCATTGTCCCACAATTTGTTCTATTACCCAATCCATGTTGTTAAGTTGGTTATACATGGGGCCCAACCCATGTTATACAGTTTGATATCTTAAAAATCACCATGACATCCCATCCCCACCTGCGCCCCCAGGGGTCCCCCCCCCTCTCTCTCTCTCTCTCTCTCTCTCTGCCCCCCCCCCCTCCTCTTTCTTGTCCATGTGTGTGTGTGTGTGTGTGTGTGTGTTTTGCTTTCAGAACACACCCTTGGGTCATACCGTCCAGATATCTCCACCAGGAGGTTGAAAGACGTATTTAGAACGTAAGCTTGAGTCATCACACTTATCTACATACAGGCCGTTTTACTGATTACATAATTTCTCATCTGTCTCCAGAGCCCTTCCTTGCTAAATTATCAGCACTTCTTTTGTGCATTTTCCTCTTTCTATAAGCTCAGCGCTCCTGCCTCGATGTTGCAAAACGTAGGATGGCCGCCGGGGCAGTGTGGTCTTAACCTTTGCTGATTCATTGTTAAATAAAGTGCTGGTTGTAAATCGTTTTGCTGGCTTGCAAGTGCTGTGATCTATGTCGCAACGAAGCTCGGGGTTAATACACTCGATCAACTGGGACTACGAGCATTGTTCTTGTTATGCCTTTTGTTAGAAATGCCAATCATAATTATGAACAGCTCAGTGAAAAAAGTTGTGATGAAACACTTTTTTTTTCTTCTTTTTTTTGCACTTCTGAGAAATTGAAGTTTGCTGACTTTGTGTGGTTTACTTTGACTACCATGTCTGTAAAACCTGTGGCATTTTAGCTTTTTCATTTTCCATCATACATTTAAAAAAAAAAAAAGGATGATTTTTGCAAACATTCTGTGAAATATAACAGTATTATTGTGTGTAGTCCTAAAATTTCTTATGGACATCATGAGTTTTTCCATCGAACCCTTCATATGATAATCGTGAGGTCCCCCACAATTCGATCTGATGCATTTGGCATGACCAGTTTAGCTGTCTGGGTTAGCCTGTCTCCGTATTTTTCGTCTGGTGCAACTGGATATAGTCTAGCGATCAATAAGTCCAGAGCTGTTTGCCAGCTTCAACCTGCAGGCGGAAAAACGAGAGGGAGAAACGGAGAGCAGGTCGAGGTGCCATTGAGGGAAGGAAAGGAGAGAGGGATGGAGAAAGGAGAGGAGAGAGAGAGAGTAGGGGAGAGAACGTGAGCCAGTGGACAGAGCAAACCTTCTCTTGACAAAATGCAACTCGTTTTCACTAAAAACATCTGTTTCGAGAGTATGGCGTTTCATTTTTGCATATCTTTCTTTTATTACGTGCGGAACAAAATGCAGTTTTGCTTTTTTGTTTGTTTGTTTTTGAGACTGAAATGATACAGAAGGATTTAAAAAAATAAAATAAAATAAATAAATAAGTAAATAAATAAATAAATAAATTGTAGTTCAATGGGTGCGTTGCAGTAATGAGGTATTTCGAGGTCAGCATGACCGAGGGCCTTTCCTTTACACGTAATATGCTTGTTTATATGGCGTGAACATGTCTGAATGCTCATCATTTGCCAAGAGCTGCCTGCCATACGTAGAATATGTACACAAATCATTGCGTGAGTGACAATCTCTGGGTTATGTGACCGACCTCGAAAAACCTCATTGAACCGTTTTGTCCAGGCACGTCACATCCAGGTGCTAGGACAGAAGAGACCGACTATACTGAGGGCAGTGAAGAGGAGATATACTTACTGCCCAATTGCGGTTTCGTTTTCAACATGGCTCACATTACTAAAACTGTTTCTGTCTTCGTGAAGACCCGTTGGGGATGATATCACACTATAAGATATATATCACATGGGTCAATATTGAACAGTTGAATTTTTAGATTGATTAAAATCTGGTATATCATTCGACAGCCAACTAAGTACTGTTTCAAGGTACTTAGTCCAGTTACTTCTTGGCATGGTCATTTGGCCACACTATGCCCACATTGCTGGATGGTTTAGAAAATTATCTTACAGTTTATACATGTATGATGAATTTTGACTCTCTATCCACAGATTCTTGTAGGGTTAAGTAGTGAAGAAATGAATGTCTTCTTTACTTATAATTATGTTCGAATACTTCCATGAGGAACTGTTTATAACAGCAACACCTGTATAATGCGAGTGTTATAATGTTTATCGCATCGATCCACAATCCAGACAGATCTTAGGGGGCACTTGTCACTAATATGGCCTCGGACTAGGCGCTCATATTGCTATAGATCCATTGCATGTGACGTTAAAACCCGGTAGTTGCCACAAGGTCCGCAAACTCAAAATGGCTGATGCAGAAGTCAACAAGCGCATCGCAATGAACTGTATTCTAGATCCATTGCATGTGACGTCATGAATTCCGAAGCTTTCCACGAAGTCAGCGAAATCAAAATGGCTGATACGAAAAGTAAGTAAGAGCATCGCAATGGATTTATCTTGGCAGCTGTGAATATGTCCAGATCAGTAATGATATACATGTAGTACAAACCTATTGGAATCATACACACCTGGCCCACAGTGATGGACGTCAGCAGCTGGTAAACTTAACTGGTTTACGGGATCACTAGGTCGGTTGTTCTAGTTTTTACTGTTGCTGAAGCTGCTTTAGAACCTGTTTTTTTGCTCTATATTACTTGTTTTTTGACATTCTCTGACTTTGCCAGCCTCCCTGCCTATCTGTCTGTTAATCTTTCCTCCATTTTTGTCTCTTGATCTCTTAATCCCCCCCCCCCCCTTTACGCTCCTTCGTCTCCCCCCACTCCACTCTTATCTTTTCCTTTTCCTCTCATGTAATCACATCTCATTTTTTTTTCACCACGAAGTCTGGGGGTTTCGTTCCATCAGTAGTAAAACCCAGCAATGTTAAAACTGTATTATTTAGTGGGCCATATTTTCCTTCTTTCTCGATTTTTTCTTCTATTCGTCTTTGTCTCACAACTTTTCACACCTGGACATACACGTCAATATCTCTTCTTTCTTTATTCTCCATCATGTCATTGAACATTCTCTCCATCCCATCATCTATCTCCGCTTTGTCCAGTTGAGTCATTTTCTTCCTGGCATCCGCAGTGTCTTTGTTTCTGAACTTCACATCTCCCCCCTCCCCCCCCCCACACACACACATACACCCACACACACGTACCCTCACACCTTTTTCTCTCCTCTTCCTCATCAGTTGGTCACCACTAGGCCAAGCACAAAGACGGCGGGTGTCCAAGCGGTACTAATCGAGTAGGGAAACAAGCTGTACTAACATACTACGGACTGGAGGCCGGCACCGGTACCAGTACCAATAGTAATCTTGAAGTGAACGGGTCATATCGGACCAGTCAGTTAGGACTTCATCTAATCCAATAATATAGTGGTATCGTGCTCTACCCCTGTAGCACTGACTACTTGAGCATTGTGATCAGCCTTATTACGTCCCTTTGCCAGACACAAAAGATGTTGAACTGGCGGTGCAAAGAAGAAAATGTCATTTCGTTCTTGGCATTAGAAAGTTTGGTCATAAATAACTAAATAAATAAATAAATAAATAAATAAACAAACAAATAAAATTTAAAACTTGATGAAATTATTACTTTAGGAAGAAAACAGCTAGAAGTTTTCGAATTGTTCATGAGGTAGCTTATGCTTCAAACAAAGAACACAAACGTGAATTTTCTCATCTTTCGATCTCCTGCTGGTTCAATTAACACCCCTGGCTGTTTGACAAAGAGAAGTAATAATATACTACTGATCAAAGCCATCGCCTATTACAGAGCGGCTACCATTAACACAATCACAACTTGGTCCGGTACGGCCCTGCTGGTCGAGAGAGAGCGTTGTTGGGCTTGGAGTGGGAGTGGAGGGGTGTCCTACACACAGCAAGTCCGCCTGTTCCACTTTGTCTTATAACACCGTGCACTGGAATAGTAACACTTAACAGGAGACCAGAGAGATCGACAGTGTGGCCCTATTTCATTTAGTGCATAGCAGTAGACTGACGTGGCTTCAGTGCTTTCTGTGTGTTTACTGTACTATCAGCCATGTAGAGTGTCCTTAATTGTGTGATAGAAAACCGCGCTAGTGGCGTTTAAACCTGTGAAAGGCTGTGTTAAAAAGCCGGCGATCAACTTCAACTCACCGTATATAAAACGGATCAGAATAGTAGCAATACAAGATATCGTCATTGTAATCTATTTCACTCAATGCATAGATCTGTTAGTACTAGACCGGGTGGTTTCAGTATTTTCCCTTTACCTGTGTGTATTTACTGCACCGGTTTCTTTTTATGATCAATCCACAATATCTATCAGCAGCGGGTATGTTTCTTATGGCATAAAGACACAAAACATGAGGAGTTGGAGATCATAAGCTGCGAAGTTACACTAGATTTGAGGAAAGCTCTTTTCTTCTTCTTCTGTTTTTTTTTTTTTTTTTTTAAAACACGGACTTTCATGTTATTATTTTTACTTTTTTTTTAAACACAGACTTTCATTTCATGTGAGTTGTGAGCTTTATAACTTTTTATATAACTTAAAAAGCAACATATAGTATGGTTTGAGTTTCACCACATCTAGATGGTAGATATTCCATTCATTCCGGCCAGTTTGCTGCTCCATTATCCCTATTCAGGCCATATTGTAACTTTGCACGTTATATTTTTCGACTCCTTACATTTTTCTCTTATGTGAAAGGAAGTATTAAACAGCCCCCAACCATGATACATCTTGAGCACAGCATAAATAGGTTAGACACATGGCAACACTAGAAATCGATTGTACGATCTTTTTCATTCAGTGCATAGCGATAGAAAGGCTTGCGGTTTCATTGCTATCTGTGTACCAATGTTCTTACTTCATTGCCCATTATTATGATCTGTCGATGATAGTGATCAGATGTATGTAGTTTATGGCCTATAAACTACTTTGTAACGGTGATTACACTTATGAATTAATGTGTTAAACAGCCGGTGACCATACTACATTTTAAATACTGTAGTACGTACAGGGGTTAAAATAGTAGCCACACAAGAGGTCATCAGTGCGATCTGTTTCGTATAGAATATGAAAGAAGAACGTGGCTCAGGTTTGCCTTTTTCGTTTTATTTTCTGTATCCCTGTATATGTGAAGTGTCGGCGCATAGTTGTGCGCCATAAAGACACGACAGCTATGTACAGTCAGGTTCATACCTGTGAAGAGATGTGTTAAAAAGCGTCTGACCATAAAACGTTTTTATTACTATGTAGCAAAGTTAGCCTAGTAGCAAAGTTGGTGATCAATATTTCAGCCAGTGCAAAGCATAGCAGTAAACTGACGTACTCCCTCAGTACTTATTATGGATCATTGCCTGTATGATCTGTCGCCGAGACGGATCAATTCTGTGTACTTTCTGTGACATACAAAAACACAAGTAATTATGTTTACACATCTAAAGAGGTATTCTGTGTCATGTAAACGGGTTAGAGCAGTATCAACACAATAGATCGACAGTGTGTAGCAAATAAAATGACGTGACTACATTATTTTTATGTGATCTATCGACGAGAACGACCCGCACTGTGTATTTTTTGTGGCATAAAAAACACGATGATAATGTTATGCTCACACCTGTGACAGGATGAGATGTGTTGAAGAGCCGCCGATCATAAATCTAACACATTTGTATATAATAAACAAGGGGGCCTGTGATAGGAGTAGCGATTGAATTACATTCCATATTTCATTCCGTTCACAGGTGATGTCATGGGCCAGCTCGCGGCTTGTATGTTTTCTGAAGTATATTTTTTTGTGTACATCTCGTCATATGAGTGTTTGAAAGCTGCACCGCTTTTTGTTACAAATTTGGGGATCATTGCATTGTCAGACGTTACTGTACTTTTTACTCCTGAGGATGGGTTGTCTCGGCGGAATAGTTACACACCAGAATTTCCTAACATGTCCGCACGTTGACATCAAGTAAAGTGAAGATTTTGTAAGTTACGTCTAAGAACTATCTCGTTGAGAGTCAAAGATACGGTGCCCAGTGATGAACTTATCCTCACGTCTACATATCTTTTGTACTTTCAAGACCTAATTAATTGTAAACCAGTTGGACGATTTCTGCTATTGACCGTCGATGACAGGTTTTTTTTTGTTTTTTTTTTAAGCCTTTCAGTCCTAAGATAATAGGATTTCCTCGGCTTTAAGTAGCTGCCTGATTTCGGTCAGAGTTTTTGTGGGTAGAAATTCGGAATTTGGAAATTTTTGCCCGGACAGTGGCACTCAGCCTACTCTCTCATCGATGTTGAACTGTCAAGGGCTCTTTAACGTGCATAACGTACACACGGGACCTCCGAAATAATTATATTCACCCTTATCCGAAAAAAATAGACGTCGGGCTTCCCTACCTAGAGGAAGTCAGGGGACTGTTGAGTCACTGAAAAAATGCAGGTTTTTCGATCTTCCTGTCCTTCCATCGACAGTGTGTCGTTTTACATGAAAACACAGGATTTATATTGAAATATGTTATTGGTGTGGTCAAATTAGATTCGTTTTGGTTGTACAGCTGTTATATATGTAACTATTTATTATATGCATTGCTGTGCCGTAGGCCGACAACCGTGATTAGCATCATTACTCGAAAAAAATAGTATGTGAAAGGATGTGTTCAGAAACCGGCGTCCACAGCACAAAGTTTCAGTGTCAGGTAATCAGTTTAGAATATTTTAATTCGGTACAGAGGTACATGTAGTTACGATTGTTCGCGGCAAATAATGTTTTTTGTAGCGTGTTGTTTTCTACATCATGATTTTGATGTGACGATTTTAAATAATTCGATTTTAAATAATTCTTTACTTTGTTTTTTTTTCATAGCTACATAATTATATTGATGCTGTGTGGTAACATTTTACTTTCTTTCTTTCTCTCTCTCTCTTTCTTTCTCTCTTTCTTTTTTCTTTCTCTCTTTTCTTTTTTTCATTCTGTCTGTCCTCTTTTCTTTCTTTCTTTCTCTCTCTCTCTCTTTTTCTTTCTTTTGCGCTTTCTTTGTTTCGCTCTTTCTGTTTTTCTTTCACTTTTTCTTACATTCAAAAGAAAACGAAACAAAGCAAAACAACCAAAAAACAAACACACACACACACACATGCACACAAACCCCCCCCCCCCCCCAAAAACAAAAACAAAAACAAAAACAAAAAACAAAACCCGCGGAATAATGTTTATGCTTTTCGAAACACGCAGTGATCGGCCAATCTTAATTATTAGCACGATTTACTTGTGTAATCCCACAAGGTTCGGGCTATTTCTTTTCCTCTGAATTTTTGTGTCGTGACCATCTCTTGTGAGAACATCCTTTCCGAACGGATGCATTGGGTGAATCACGGCTGTCGGGAAAATCCCACTTGATTTAGTTCAACAATCTCTCATTAGTCCAGGCTCACTGTGGGTACAATGTTTTGTGGTCGGATACAAGTCCCCAGTTAGTTGTTTGCCTGTCTTGTCTAAACTGTTTCCACATTAGTTCACCCCCTGCCATGGGGGGACATGGATTTTGCGGTGGTTGACCCCTGTCCACTATCCTATATACTCTTCTCTGCTTTGACAAATTGCCTGTTTGCATCATAGTCTTATGAGTCATTTTTTAAATAGTTATTTTCAGTCAGCGGGGTTACTTCCTTTTGCCAACTACAAGGGACGCTAGACAAGCAATGCAAAGAAGGGAAAAAAATCACTCTCTTGTTATTTGAAATACGTGAAGCAAAAAATGTATAAACATTATTACAATGAGAAAAAACAATGAAATAGACATTTTCATCACGGTGATTTTTTTTCCCCAGAATTGTCTTTTACTTATACTTCAAATAACAAGAGAAAACGTGATTGTTATCCCTCGTTACAGTGCTTGTCTTTTACCTCCTGTACTTGGCAAAGGGAAGTAATTTGGCTGACAGTCAGAATGGCTCATTACGTTCCTGTTGTTCAAATGCAACTTTCCAGAATATCTGAGAGTCTATAACAATAACTATTTATGGCGTATTTGCCACATAAGACATGCATTTTCTCAAAGGTTGCATGCTACGTCTAAAGTATTTCAAATACCGAAATAACAATATGCCGAGTATACATATCTTTAACCAGATCAGCTTCTTGACGCCTCTAGGGTTCAAAGAGAACCTGTTACATCACTTCATTGTCAGAAACTTCGTTTTGCTCACGAAAAGCAGGTCCATAACGATACAGAAATTCATTTTCTGCCATCAGCTATACGGTTAGATATTGTGTTGCAAGAGTATTTCTTGAGCCCGCCCCTTTGTCATAATATTTAATCTATATGCCAGCGAGCGTGGATAGAAGTATGTTAGATGTATACTCTATCGCATCGTATGTGAAAGGAATTTCCTTTTCAAGACAAATAAAGGTATCTTATCATGTCTTGTCTTATCTTATATTATATTATCTCGTCTCGTCTTACTTTACCTTATCTCCCCTCGCCTCACAACACCTCACCTCGCTTCACCTTACCTCACAACACCTCACGTGATTTTCCATGACCTTACCTTACTTTATCTCACCTCACCTCACCTTACCTTACCTTAACCTACCTTACCTTGCTTTGTCTCTTGTATACGAGAGATAGCAAACTACACTGAGATGTTTCAAATCTCAGAGAAGAGACATTTGGTCAGAGTATATCAGTGATGTCCAAGATACTGTGCTATGGTGGTGGTAGCTGCAGGCAATGTGATAGTCTGTCCTAGCCGCTCACATCCTCAGATGGAGAAAGATAGCATTATGTCCACTGGTATAACAGTAACTGTTGTTTGCCATGTTTGATCAGATCTGCCTGTGTTTACCAGCTTGTAGATAGAAATAGAAGCTGCGGTGGTGGTAAACTATAAGCTGTGGGGGGGACTTTGTCCATCATTTAGTGTTTTAGGGTAACTGCAGTTTTGATTGTGTCAAATATCTGTATGAAATATCGGCCCTTCGGTTGGGCTGACATTAATTGGTAAATTAGTGATGATGGGGCTAGACGAGTGCACAGCATTTTAGATATTAATAAGATCAACAGTTGGTTGCCCAGGAAATGATACTTTTATGTCTAAAATCACGAGATAACCTCCACCAGGAGGTTGAAAGACGTATATAGAACGCCAAGAATCTATTGAGACAATTCCGAATTTCATCATTGAGTTAGAATGACAGTGATTTTTTCTCTCTCCAGTCATATTAGTGACATGAACAGTAATTATTCTTATTATTAATATTATTATTATTATTATTTAACGAAAGAAATTATGGATATATAGGTAAACTATGAGAACGACTCCCGTTTGTGATTTGCCTTACGTTCTCGATTTCCTTTGAAATTTGCCTTACGTTCTCGACTCTGTTTGTGATTTACATTACGTTCTAGACTTCCATTGTGATTTACATTACGTTCTAGACTTCCATTGTGATTTATATTACGTTCTCGATTTCCATTGTGATTTGCCTTATGTTCTCGTCTCTGTTTGTGATTTACATTACGTTCTAGACTTCCATTGTGATTTAATTACGTTCTAGACCTCCATTGTGATTTACATTACGTTCTAGACTTCCATTGTGATTTACTTTACGTTCTAGACTTCCATTGTAATTTACATTACGTTCTAGACTTCCATTGTAATTTACAATAAGTTCTAGACTTCCATTGTGATTTACATGACGTTCTAGACTTCCATTGTGATTTACATTACGTTCTCGACTCCGTTTGTGATTTGTCGTGCGTTCTCGATTTCCTTTATGATTTACCTTACGTTTTCGATTCTGTTTGTAATTTACCTTATGTTTTCGACTCCGTTTGTAATTTACCATCACATTCTCGACTCCATTTGTGCTTTACTTTTGTGATTTACCTTACGCTGTCTATCCCGTTTGTGATTAACTCTGTGTTCTAGCGTCGCCTTTCAGCCTCTTGGGGCGGCAACTGTCCTTCTCTGGGAAAGCAAAGGTCACATTAGGTCGAGTTATCAATAATGTACGACCAGTTAATACATGATGGCGATTGCAGAAAGCACCTGTTCTCCTGTTACGCAGTGGGTCTAATTATATCATGTCAGTCCGCCATTCTTGAAGTGACACATCGCCGGTCATTCTGTGTGCACAACAACGAAAGTACAGTTTATGTTTTTGTCGAATGAGTTTTCTCCGTATCGATCGATCAAGTCTTGTGCTGCTGAGTATCAGAGAAGCTCAGCATGTTGTCAGATCGTCAGAATTTCTGTGATGGCATATTATGTTCATATGTATCTTATAGGAAATATCACAAAACAAGCACCCGCAGGCGGTTGAAAGACTTAACCGTTATAAGAAATGCCAGTTCAACTCTTGAAAGCCCAAATGTCCGAAGTTTTGGATTATCCTCCTCCTCCTCCTTATTATTGTTATTGTTATCACCACCACCAGCATCACCACCACCACCACCACCACCACCACCACCATCACCACCACCACCACCACCATCATCATCATCATCATCATCATCATCATCATCATCATCATCATCA
>JBCEWB010084592.1:0-12702 GCA_039654565.1 Peronia peronii
TATCTGCCTATCTATCTGTCTATCTATCTATCTATCTATCTATCTATCTATCTATCTATCTATCTATCTATCTATCTGTGAAGGTAAATATATAGGTTGATACGAGAAAAGGATGGTTAGGAATGATCTAACATTTATACGGACAATATTTCGGTAAGCCTCATCCCGAGAGAATGCGTCATGCAAGACGCACAGATATCTCAAGACCACAGGCTGAGGCGTCCCGATCTAGTAGATGGCAGGAGAACATAAATTTAAAAGAATCTTTCATTTTCGCTTGTGTCTGAAAATAATGCAAAACAGTAAATTAACAGCATTTTGAGCCCTCCATTATATTGACGTGGAGGCGAAAAAACATTTATATCCTATAATTATGCACTCAGATAGTGCAAAAATAGTACTTAACATTTCGAGCAATCCGTTAATTAAAATAGTACTTAACATTTCGAACGATCCGTTAATTAGTTTGTCTTTTGTCTTTTCAGAGTAAGTGTCAGGTCTAAAATCTCCCCCCAAAAATTAGACAATTGCTGGATTTAAGTTAACAGTTAAGGGCGCATACGTTTCACCGACCATTAATTTGACCTTGAAATCACGAGTGTGTTCATGCACCAAGCACTTTCTGCCATCGCGATTTATTGATTGATTTGTTTTCTTTCCTCATAGATGAGTGTAGCGCATGAATTGTTAAAAATAGAGCAATGAGTACAGTGCGTAAATAACGTTAAGTGAAGCGATCATTTGCATTGAAATGTTCACGCTGTGAATAGTTGATAACTTGAAATGAAGTGGACCCTCTGTATTAAATATCACTATTAGTTATCGATTGCGTGAAAATGAAAGGTTATTGTTTATTGATTCTTAGGGTTGACCCTTGGAAATGGCATGTGATTTTGATTTTGTATAAACACTAATAGTTGATATTAACCAATGATATCTGCTGTTTGCATTTATAATTACAGACAATATTCGGATATGAAATGCATTTAATTTACTTTTCTTAACTGACCCACCCGCGAATGGGACAGGCTTCTTTATCTGAGTGCAGTTCTTCATTGAACTGGATTTAAGCCTGTGTAGCCTTAAGGTTCTAGCTGGACTTTAGATCTGTGTAGTCTTGATATACAGTATGAATTCTTGAAGTTCTAGGTCGGCTTAAGTTCATGTCATTATTGTCATGTAGCCTTAAAGTCCTCGCCCCCTCATCCTAACCCCAACATTAATCCTACAACCGAGGCCTCGTGTGATCGCATGATTCATAAATCGGCTGAGAAAATAATGGAGACGCGACACAATGAAATCAGGCGCTCGTCAAACTGAGACAACCGGAGAAATCTCGTGTTTTCAACAGTAAACGAATTTTTAGGGCATTTTTATTTTCTTCACAGAACCTTTCTATATCATCTAAAAATGCATTTCAGCGTTAAATTTGCTAAGGCAGACTGAGTAAAAGCTCAAACATTGCAATTTATCGGCATGGGCTAACAAAGATTAATAAGGATTTATAAAAGTGATCGGCCATTTTCTCACTAAATTCATCTGCAGCAACAGGTCACCCCCATCGTCTTTAACTGCCAATAGCTCGACTTCTACTTAACGTAAAACAAAGATTTTTCCACACACAGAGAAGGAAATGAATAAGCTTGGCATTGGTGCCAATAACTCCATGTGCTCAAAATTGGACGAGCGCCTGATTTCATCGTGTCACATCTTAATGATCTAATAAGTCGGAGAAGACACAAAGACTAGTCGAACTTAAGTACGACTAACCATTTTCTTAACAGCAAGGGACATGACAAATAGCTGAACTTAATTAGGGCTAAATACTTTAATTTTTAGTAAGCTCATAATCTTTCAGGTTCAGATATTACTCTACAGAAATAGCTGTTAAATCAAATACCAGGAACAGAGCTCTGCTGTTTGCCCTCGTGGTCATCAGTTTGCATATTATTTCGAACAGATACGTAGGCAATCCCGCTCTTGATGGATAAGCCTAGGTCTTTGTGAGCTAAGTTCGTTAGACAGGCACTACTTACTGCACGATCCACAGAACTTACTAGATCTGTTAATTAGGTAAAATACGAAAGACAGCACTGTACTCCATTCGTTCTTACCAATTAGTTAATTAACAGAATGGATACAAAGGCAGTTCTGTTTTTCTTCTTGATGGATAGGCATAGCTCTTCAGTTGTGAGCTAAACCGTTCTTACTTCTATCCAAAGTTTAGGCTGATGAACTCCACAGAAAATATTACAGTAATTTAATATGTCAAACATGAGAGTCGGGGTCGTTTCTTCTTCATTCTTAACCGATCTAGACATCAAGCGAAACTTATAGGTATACAAACCATGCCGCTTGACCTTATGAAATCTCTAGTGTACAGTGCTCGTAATTCATTAAGATTTGTTTCTCCGTCGGTAATAAATAATAAGTCGGGGATATTAGAATCGCGTCGTTATCATTCTCACAATGAACGGCGCGTGTTGGCAAGTCATGTCTACTCTAGAAGGTCAGGATTAGACCTTGATCTTGGAACAGAACCTCCACATTGATTCGGGAGAAGCGGCGCCATTTCCTTATTACTATAACTTACTTTGTGTAACTTGATCAGTCTTCACCCCAAGGGTAGAGAAAAAGCAATCACTCAGCTCGAATGTGTCCTTAACGTGCCTTGGAAAATACTACCTGAAGGCTGTTTATCTTAAAGGTTTGATAAATCTATAAATTATCATAGCGGATGTAAAAATCCAGGACTAATTTCCTGACAGTTTAAAAACTTAAGAAATTTACTTGAGCACGAGTGCACAGTACTTTTAATCTTTCACTTACCAATATTGTACATCAGCAAAATTAGATTGTATAGTTCAGGTTTAAAAAAAAAACGTTAATGTCCTAATGTCTGTTATCAAAAATTAATCACGACACTTCAACGAGCTGACACTGAGTCGCAGTCACCGATGATCAATGATTAATATCTTTGTTTAGAAAATTACCAGTTAATTAAAGTGTTCACAAGTATGGGAACTGATGGATCTTTACACAAATAACAGAAATGGCTTCTCTATCAAGGTCTGAAAAATGAAAATGTTTTTTTAACATTGAAATAGAAAGATCAAGGTCAAGTTGTTTGAGCTCCAGCTCATGAGTCACAGATCTTGCCCCGAGCATATTCGACCAATCCAGGACACAAATCTAGCAATCGACTACTGCGTTCATTGAACAGTGATTTTATATGATTTAATTTTCAATACCTAGCGTTACACTGCTTGAATCTCAGCTGAGCAGTTCGATAAAATAAACAGTAAATGTTCAAATTATAGTACAGGAAAATATGGCTGTTTGAAGAAATATCATAGTGGTAGGCAGTTTAAAGACTAGATCAAAATAATTAGAAAATGTAGCCTGAGAACAAAATTAAAAATAGTAAGAGAGTCCACTGGAGGAGTGTTGCTGAACCCTTAACTTCCATCGAGATCAAGAGGAAAAATAAAATGATGATAAATTCATTCCCGAAAAAAAAAACCCAATCTATTGGCCACACAAAAAAGCGACCATTTGATATACCTTTATCCATTATAACGAACAGACAACAGCTTATAAAATAGATGGTTCTGTTATTAGTACCACTTTTGAATGAGAATGTTTATCATTGCTAGATAATATTCCTCATTACAATGGCTCGCACTAAAAGACAGAATCGGTTCCTTTATGATATCCAGCGTCAAGATGACTCCAAACAATGCGACCTCTAGTTTGTTATGATAGGTTTCCTAAAATAGTCTGCTGTGATAAAAATATTATAGTGCTTAAGTTTTTTGTTGATGCTAGAAACGGCCATTGAAGATAATCTCCCGAGATATTTGTAGCCCTCCTGCTCTTTGGGGGGTCGAAACAATCGGGCACCAATCTGGAAGGTGCTTAAGGGCCAAAAATATAAGTGAACCCTCTGATTTCCACGAGTAGTGGTTAACTTTGATACATCAGTCAAAAAATTGAAGCCCTGTCGCTATAGCTCATACTTAAACAGAAAGAAAGAAACGCATAACTCAGAATGTGGTTCTACAGAACACAAAAGTGTTAGTTAAGAACTTGAAGAAAAGTGTTAATCAAGATCTTGAAGAAACTAATCTATAACAAGTAACATCTTCAAACTGTTCACTTTTCGGCCATCTTGGCAATCTAAGGTTAAGCGAGTGATATTGTTATGTGGACAAAGTCCAAGTGGTATAAAACTGCCAAGCACGTGTTTCACTTGAAATTGTGAGCCAAAGTTCAATAATATGAGTCTGATTACATGCACAAATCAATAAGGTTGTTTTCAAATAGACCGAGCCTGCGTGACACAGACTGAGCGGAAAGGGTTATGGTTACGGTTTTGTTCAGCTTTTCAACCTCCTGTCGTGGTGGTTATCTCAGCTGTACAAAAACGCACAAAAATATTAAGTTTGCAAGCTGAATATGCTCTGTCACTTTTCTAGAAAGGGTCAAAAAAGGCGATCGACATCAAGGTCAAAGTTTCTATTTTGTTTGTTTTTCTTAAGCCTTTCAATCCTAAGAAAGTAGGATTATCTCAGCTTTTAGAAGTTCCAATTTTTGCTGAGAAATTTTGTAGGTAGAAATTTGGAATTTGGAAATTTTGCCCGGACAGCGGCACGAAGTCTACTCTTTCATCATTTTTGAACAGGCCAAGGGTTCTTTAACGTGCGTAACCTACCCAGAGGAAGCCAGGGAACCGTTGAGTCACTGGGAAAATGCGGGTTTTCGATCTTCGTGTCCTTCCATCCCCCGATGCAGCACCCGCGAATCGATCCCGGCCCATTTTCTCCCTGTGCAGATGCCAAACCACAGATCAAGGTTTCTATTGGACCTTTCAATCCTCAAAAAGAGCGATCGACATCAATCCATTTGCTGCTTTAAATAGGAAATTTGGTACACTTGCCCATCATTCAAAATGTCCCTTTCTCGCCTGGACGTAGCGCACTTTAGTCATATAAGCATAGATCTGTTCGGTAACAAAAAGAAATTTTGTGTTTGTTTCTCAAATCTTGTACAGTATTAGGTATATATCTTTTCACACGAACAACGAACTCCTTACCCATGTTCTATGAAAGCTGTCCTATTAAAATCATAATTATCTGAAATCAGCTGGACCAAATTGAATGCGTTCACAAAACGACAAAGAAATTCGCTGAGTGGTCTATATGCATCTATATCACTGATAACTGTCAACCGACTTTGCTCATCTATAGGAATTCTCTTTATGTATGATTTATTAACTGTGAGGAGTATCTATGTTTTTACCTTTTTTTTTCTCTATATTAGAAACGGTTAGGGTTAGGATTAGTGCTTGTTCTTTACCTTCGATTGATTATATCAAGGACATAGATGGACACTGGTCTACATTTGAAGACCAAGTGGGAAGAACCGCATAGTCTAATTTTTACATATGGAGGATAACTGAGATGTTGTCTTTAACGACGTCTATGCTTTTTGTTTGTATAGATCTAATATGCTGGATGAAGTCAGGTTGTCAGAATACAGAGGCTGTTTCTTTAGGTCCGTTTAGGTGCGATAGGTAAGGTTCACGACTAAATCCATAGACCGTAACGTTGAAAATAGGAGATATTAGACATCGGTTGTTGTTCCCCTTTAGTCATTCATCCCTTTTTTGCCACTTTGTGTCGTCTATGGGACCCATATGTTTATTTACCGTATACAACATACAACATATACAACATTTACCGTATTGTTCGAGTAACAGTTATGTACAACTTAGTACTCTTACACTGGCACACATGCTTACGGGTTTTTTAGAAGGACATTCAACCTTTTCGTACGAAAGAGAAACACTGAAATTCATGAATGATCCGAGTCACAGATGTGCCAGTCTAAGACCTTTGATATACGTTATCATGTCACAATGGAGAGTGCATATCCCTGCTGCGATTGAACGCGACGTCCAAGGCTGTCATGAGATCTATCGATACATTTCATACAAAAACTTCGTTTCTCAGATTACCACACACAGAGCTGGAGAGGGGGTGACGAATAGGGTTGGGGTGGAGGGGGAGGGACCTGGAAAGGGGGTGGAGGTAGGAGAGAATGAGAGAAAAGTCTGTAGCATTTATCTATGCTGTCAGAAATATTTTATGGGCCCTAGACATGTTATGAATACAAGGGAAATGAATTCCGTGCGTTTACCTACCTGAATGAAGCCAAGGCTAAACTGACCTTGTCCAGCAATACTGACTTACTCTGAGAGAACGGCCTCTCCCCGAAAATGTTCCTTTGAAAAACTAGCACTTTATATTGAGATCCCTGGTTTAAGTGCACAAACGACTGCAACAACCTCGGATCTGCTTTAATCTTAGCTTCGCTAATGATCCAGTAAGTCTCTGAGATAAAAATGAACCGTAAAAAGACTGAAAAAAAAAAAAAAAAGAAGGCGCCATGTCGATTATGAGAGTGACCAGGAAAACGTTCCTGAGACGTACTGACTCTGTCACAGACAAAGCAAAATCTCTTATAGATGTAATCTTCATTTTTATTGTGGAGAATGTTGTCCCAAGATCATCAGAGGGAGCTGAGACAGAAGAGAAATATCAAGGATGGATACACTTTGTCTTCACACTTGGGCATCAACAAATAGACAATGAGCCAGTTTGACCGTCAACCAAATTACTTCCCTTTGCCAAGTACAAGAACTGGAACACAGGCAGTGTAAAGAAGGAAACAAAATCACTTTTCCTCTTGTTGTCTGAAACGTGAATGACTGAAAATTCTGAAAAATTCACCATAATTATGATGAAAATGTTTCTTTGTCATCGTGATATTTTTTTTTTCACAAATTTTTTTTTCATCACGTATTAACCTCAAGTAATATGAGAAAAATTTTTGTCTTTTGTGTTTGGCAAAGGGAAGTAACCTATCAGACTAAAAAAATGGCTTATCAAATTCCATTTTTAGAGAAGGAAAAGAAGCAGTGGATTATTTCTTTAAAATATTGTGGGAGGGTTTATCTACATGGGAGGGGCAGGGATGGGTGTGTAAACTCATCCAAACGGCGTTTTGTCAAAGTACCTTAGAACAGATCTGATAGTCTCACGTGTTCACATCTCCCTTTTCTTGGCACGGCGCCCGCCGGTTGGCCAGATGACAAACATGGCCTAGTCATAAACTGAGGAGTGATGGGAAGATTTCATCAGTCCACATTAAGTACTTTCTTTGTCAACATTGTTTGGTTACACTGAGAAATTGGTCACAGTGTCCATCAACTACTTGTAGAGACACTGGTTTTGAACAGCAACTACGAGCAAAGGCAGGAAGAGACAATAACAGATGTGGAAAATTCTTATTTTTCATTGTCAAGATGCATGTAGAAATATTGGCCACAGCATAAACTTATCAACTTCATGTAAGGCCAGTTTGTGAGTAGAAAATACAAACCGTAGGTGGTAAATACTCAGAAAATTGACCGCTTTAAGCAGTTGTTATTCTGCATTCGGCATCTTGCATTTTCACAGCCCATCTCTTTAACTTTGGCAGTCACACTAATGACAACTACAAACAACTTTACTTCACGTAGATGTAGATTTAACTGAACAAATCAAGCTGATCGGCCAATTCTTTTCGTTCAAAAATGAAAGTTAAACAAAACTGCCACATGAAGGTGGGTTGACCTCATTCATTTTGTTCATAACTGTGAGATGACAGAGGCAAATTTAATGTGTTGAAAGCCTGGCATAGAATAACGCCTTTCACTACACAATATATAATATGTTCATCAATTTTTTTTCATGTCTCTCCAACGAACGGTTTTTATATGTCTTTCAACCCCCTGGTGGTGGTTATCTCGATCTCCAACGAACTGTAGTCATTTCGACAATGCACAAGTGTTTGTTTGCCAGTAAAAAAAAAAAGAGACTTGTCTCACAGGAAAGACATAGATAATAGGAGTCAGTAAATGTTTTCATTGATTGCTTACGCTGATTTTCTTGTCTTTTAGTATGATTATTTCACTATCTTTATTCTTTTGATCCCGCTGGGAACAAAGAACCTTAACATCTCCAGCTGTTATTCAATCGATATTGCTCATCTATAGGACATTCTCTTTATGTATGATTTATTAACTGTGAGGGATATCTATGTTTTTACCTTTTTTTCTCTACATGAGAAACGGTGGGTTAGGGTTAGGATTAGGGTTAGTGTTTGTTCTTTACCCCCGATTGCTTATATCAAGGACATAGATGGACACTGGTTTACATTTGAAGACCAAGGGGGAAGAACCCTATGGTCCAGCTTTTACATATGGGGGACAACTAAGATGTTGTCTTTAACGACGTCTGTGCTTTTTGTTTGTATAATATGTTGGATAAAGCCAAGTTGTTATAATACAGATTGTTTAGCTAATCCCAGTTGCCATATTTGTCCTTTTTACGAATTGTTTAAGTGACTGAAATAAAATGCGAATAAAATGCAAGTGATAGGCGGACAACCAGTGTTATTAATTTTTATTTCAAACCTCGCTAGCTTAAACGTTTTTACTGCAGACCTTTCACAAGAGTATATACCTGATAATTATCATAGTTAATGTCCTCACTAGATTATTCAAAACTTTGCATCATGGACACTCACTGATACTGTGATCCCAGAGAAAAGGCTTCGTATGTAAAGTGTGTGGGCAATATATGAGATATGGAAAATTAAATTGATTGCATGACTGTCTGACTGTCCTGTCTATTTTGTCCCAACAATAGACGTTCAGTGCCAGTTCGAGCAAACAGCAGACCGACATTAAGTCCCAATGTCTCCCAGGACTACAGTATTTGAAATATTACATACGGAGAGGACAACGCTGCTTTAAACCTGGACGGCAGGGTTTCATTGACAGTCTAAATTGAGGAATTCTCATGATTCACACTCATTCACTTCGTTGACGTTGCTTTCTCACTACCATATAACTATGTCCACACACACACATACGCACACACACCCACACACACACAAATGTACCACAGAGACGACATATGACTTTTATCAAATGTAGAACAAGGCTGCAGCTTCATTCTGTTTACCAAAGACAATCTCAGAGAGGTGTGAAAAAGAGCATGTTGTAAATAACTTCAAATATCAAGTATCAAACACCTGTACAGCAGAATTATGTCAGTCCTCTGTATGTACACCATAAACCCCAGGCAACCTGACACCTGGCTGTTTTATATGGTGCAACCTATCACTGACTGGTTGGCAAAATTCCAGATAAAAAAAACGCTGACGCTGTGGAGCTGGTAGATTCCAAAACTCTATACACTATTGGAGCCTCTACAAAAAGGCCTACTTAATTTTTCCTGGGATGAAACTTAGCGTAAAATCTGCGATACTCAAAAATTGTGTGCTAAGTTTCAACGGATTTTGATAAGCAACTTACCTTGTAGTTAGATATTTTGTCACAAAATTAATATTCCTGACAAACAAAGCTTATTTTGAGATATTTGCACAACTAGAGTAATATTTTTGATATCTATTTTCTAAATTGGTAAAAAAATGTCCAGGCTTTGGCACAGCGTTCAACATTTGATCAGTCTGAAGTGAATATAATGTACGATTTGGTGATTTATATTTTCTGTATTGTAGCTTGTATGCACTGTCTGTTCAAAACACACAGTGTTTATTAGTATTATATGTTTGATTACTAAACCGCATTGTCTTCACTCACATCTGAGAACAGAGTATCAAATAAACATAAAAATAATAGAAAAAGCAAGTCAATTTCTAATGCCTATTTTCAAAAATTTGTTTCTTCGAAAGCTGAATCATCACAATTAGTATGAATTTTTGTAGGATTTTGTATTTAAATTAAGATAATGGATTTATAATTTGTTAGCAATTATTCTCAATCCTCACCATTCATTGTTAATATTATTTATCTCTAAGTATGGTAGTTATTACGTAAGCCCCCTAGTGCAACTTTTCTTCCTTACTGTTTTATTTTCGACCTTCACCCAGATCACCACCAAACAACACCATATCTGAAGTGTTATTGAACGGCGTTTTTTACAAAAGTGGTGTGCACAAATCCCTGGTGTGAAAAAGACAAGTTATATTGTCAGCAGTCTCAGCTTTTGATCCTTTGTTTGCGTTGCCCTTAACTGTATTGGCTAACTGTTTTTTTTTTTTTTAAATTATTATTATTTTTAAAAATCTATCTTCTCTTTTGTGTTCTGGGTGGCAAATATGGAACACCTCCGAAAGGATGACTTATAAAATTCTACAAATGCTGGAGTGTTAATTTGTCAAAATTAAATCTCATCCCTTTTGCTCCCCCCTCTCTCTCTTTCTCTCTCTCTCTCTCTCCTCTCTAATAGTCAACAATAGTCTGGTTATGCCAGAGATGAGTTTTGAAAGGGCTTTTTCTATTAATTACCAACTGTACAATTTTTTAGCGGGTATTATTATTGTGTTTCATAGAAACAACTTGAATTTCAATAAACAGGCTCCCAGCCAAAGCTTAACCCAATAGATTGATAAAGTAAAAATCAATAATTATACATAAATAAATAGTATATTGAAACTGATGAAACTATCAGCAGCCCCAAAATTTTGAACAAAGTTGATTGTTCTTCCAAAATCAACAACAACAACAACAACAACAACAACGACAACAATTGAAATATTATCTAAATATCCGATTTAAATACTCTGATTGTTATTTTATTAAAATCTTATTTTAGTCATGGCACTGTTGAAAGGCTAAGTTGAAAAGGTGCCAAGTTGATCTAAACTTGAGGGTATTTTATTTTCAAATAGCAAGCGCTCTGATGTGATCACATGCCCTCATATTTCAAATGTTTTTCTCTTGGCGATCGACTTGAGACTAAGATTGAAGGTTTAAAATTCTTTTCTACTTGCCAAATTGTTCAGACACATTTAGAAATTAGTCAAATCTTCTTTGTTTTTTAACTCTAGGTAGAAACAATCTGACTGAATAAGAGAAACTTTAACAATCTAGTATCAAAGACAAGAATGTTGAAATCTGCTGGCAGATCTCCAAATCCAGAACGTTGAGGACTATTGGCACACCTCCATATTTTGGACCCCAAGGCTAGAAATATTGTAAACGCCTCTTTCTAATCAGATACAATAGGGCAATATCAGATTTAAAGGCTGACTCTGGGAATTTCCAGAATAAGGGACATGAACTTTAGTTTTACTGTAAATCCGCCACTGCTGAAAAGATATCGAAGCACATATTGTTTATTATGTACATGAATGAGTGATATGAAATTCAGCAAAGTGGGTCTAATCCTTCAACTACACAGGGACCAAC
Source organism: Peronia peronii (assembly GCA_039654565.1). Lineage (NCBI taxonomy): Eukaryota > Metazoa > Mollusca > Gastropoda > Systellommatophora > Onchidiidae > Peronia > Peronia peronii. The sequence continues at coordinate 11,327 of JBCEWB010084592.1, forward strand.
GAGTTAACCTAGATGAAAATAAAAAAAAAATATCTCGCATTGATATATGCATACAATTAGCTTTCTTTGGAATAATATAAACTAATTACTTAAAAAAAAATCTTACATTAGATCCAGTTGGATGTTACTACCTGCTACTCATTTTATTTATTTATTTATTTTTAAACACGCAGATTTATTATAGGAGACAAAACTGAAGTTTGTAATTAGTACAATCGAAATGCGCGATTTTTAGAAAACAGTTGACATTTCTCTGTTGTCATTCATAGGGTTTTGTTTAGAAACATAATCATTTCATTACACCTTCCTCTCTCCATTCCTTCAACAACCTGCAGGAGGTTGAAAAGCAACGAGAGAACGTAATATAAACCCCAAGGGGGTCACCGTGGCCGTGTGGTTAGGCGTCTGCTACTTGGTGAAAAGCTCACATCGTGGAAGTCGCAGGTCTGAATCTTGGATCTGCCGTCGGGGATGGGAATATTCGAAAATTAGAATCTGCATTTTTTTTCTATGACTCAATGGTCCCCTGACTTCCTTTAAAGAGCCCTTGGCAGTTAAAAATCAATGAAGTGGAATGCTGCTGTCCGGGCAAAATTTTCGTATTCCAAATTTCTATCCACAAAAATTCTCACAGGTAGTCATTTCAAGCTGAGACAATCCTACTTTCTTAGGATTGAAAGGCTTAGAAAAAAAAAAATAATAAAAGTGACCCATTTCGCCCCCCCCTCCCCCCAACCACACACCACCATCTCTCCAGTCTTGTTTGTCTAAGCGTTTTATTTCCCCACCCACTGTTCAATTACTTTTTTTTTCGACAGATTTATGGTTCTTCTTCTCAGCGTATAGAAAGTTCGCTGCCAACAATCAAGAGGCTTCTCGATAGCACAGTCCTGACACAAAGAAGCCTCGCTAGAAAGGTCTCGATGGAACAGGATCATCTGATAAGAGTACTGTTGTAACTCGTGCTGCCCGCATGTGACATGGACATAGCAATAAATCAATAACTAGGGACGGTCGGTCGATCTAAGGGAGGCTACTCATGTATTGCTCTCTTGTTTCAGTGTTGCATACGACAATTAATTTGGATTACCTCCCTTGTGTATACTCTCCCGCTGGGGAAGACAACCTGTCCTTCTCTCTTTCATTCTCTTCTTCTCCCTCCCTCCCTCACTCACTCATTCAGCCTCCTCCTTCCTCCAGTTCTAACTCCTATCCCTTCCTCTCCTGCTTCTCTCTCTTTCTCGTACCCTTTTTTTTAGCGTGCTTTCTGCACTCTTTCTTTCTCACTCACTTATTTTCTCACTGTCTATCTATCTATCTATCTATCTATCTATCTATCTATCTATCTATCTATCTATCTATCTATCTATCTATCT
>JBCEWB010084602.1:0-12701 GCA_039654565.1 Peronia peronii
AACTGTTGTCTGTGCGAGCATTCTGATAAAAGCGATAGACCTAGGCCTAGCTGTAATGGTACCGTAACTAAGGTAAATGACCCCGCGCTTGCCACAAACGTGGTGAGCTCGCGTTGGCCGCTCACGGCGTGGCGAGATCCATCATGTTTTAGTAGTAGGAAAGAGCCGTCACTGGCTGAGCGAGCAGTCTAGCTGTGTAAGTCTATGATTGGGACTCACACAAGGCAGCTGCCTGTTAGGCGCTCAAATCCTTATCAGTCTAACAATATCGTTCACTGTGTATAGTCAGGTACCCATTTAAACCTGGGCCGAGTCAGAAAATTTGTGTAAATTCTTTCCCAAGGACAAATGTCAGGATTCAAACCCGAGACTTTAGATCCCGAGTCCGACGCTCCAACCGCTAGACCACCGATACCCATAGTATTAGTAATCATTTCCCTCAACACATCCAATCCATCATTGTTGGTCTGAGCTTTTAACTTTGCCAGTGCTTTTTTGCTTTGAGCCATGATGTTCTGCTGTCCAAAATCTTCTCCCTTTGTCTTTCGTGACTTTTTTCTTTCCTTCTCCATGATGACCTTGTGTTCCAGTTGTTCTCATCTCCATAACAGTGAGATTCAGTTTTTGTCACAAAAATTTCCTAATGAACAAATGCAATAATTATTTAATTTTAGAATACTTTGGCATGGTGGAAATGATATTGAGAAAAACCATTATGCTTCCCCAGGATCCTTATGTGATGCGTCCCCTGCCATATTTGATAGGAACTCCTCAGTTTATGGAGGATGATAACGTTGGTCTTACAGAAGATATCTCAGGTAGGTGTCCAGCTGGTACATATTGAGGTATTCTCTGTTTTGTCTCTCTATTTCTGTCTTTCCCATCTCTCCTGTGGACACTTTCTTACTCTTTCTCTCTCTCCATCTTATTTTCTTTCGCAAACTCCCTCACTCGCTGTTTCTCTTTCTCATACTCACACTTATACTATTCCTCACTTTGTAGTGTTTAATGATCTCCTTTATTGATTGATGTCTGACTCGACAGATAGCAGTGTCAACATTGTAGAAAATAAGAGCAGATGAGGACAGTGCATTCACTCACACAGGTTCTTGTTTCGTATACTTTATTTTCTACTACCTATCTTATGGACCAGTTAATTAAGAAAGAGATAGAATAACGAAGAAAACAAAAGATGAGGGATCAGTTTCCTCATTGCTATGTAGAAGAAGTGACCAATTTAGAAAAAAGACATGGAGATCAGGAGATGAAAAAGTAGATAAAGTCAGTGAGCCATTTTGATCGTCGAAGTGTTTCCCTTGCCAAGTAAAAGAGGTATAATGCAAACAGTGTGTAAAAAGAAAAAATCTTTTTCTTGTATGTTGAAACACAAAAAAAAAAATATTAAAAATTTAGTTTGTGAAGAAGATTTATTTCTTTCATTGTGATAGTTTTTCACAATTATTTATGACATTATATCAACTAACCAGAGCAAACCTGACGTTTTCCGTCATCTTATAGCTCTTGTACTTAGCAAGGGGAAGAAACTCAGCTGGCTGATAAAAGGCTAATTAATTGTTGATGAGATGCATCAAGAGATAACAAAATGGGTGGACATCTTGTGAAAAGATCAGTGTTGGCACATTTTCTGGCATTCTGACATGGTCAAAAAATGCACTAAAGGATAAGCTTAAATTCCTTTCAGTGAAATGCAGCATCCATGAGATTTTTGCCTCAGGTAATTACAAAAAAAGTTGGGGGGGGGGGGGATTTGGAGACATAACTTGGAAAGGTTTCAGTGATTTTAGCACCTTGAGTTTGTCACACCTTATTGGAATTGTTCCATAAATTTTGTTTTGTACAAGCTTCACATCATGCTGTATGTGGGATACCAGTAATGAAGAAGCTCTTCTGTTTTGTTGTTGTTTCCATGTTAATGTATTCTGTTATCACACTCTTACCTGTGTCTCAGATGAGGAACAAGAAAGTGATGAGGGCAGCATCAGCGAGAGCGAAGAGGAGAAGGAAAGTGAAGAGGAATCAGAGACTGAGGTAAAAACATGCATAAACATTTCCTCATCACAGAACCTCGCAAAGATTTCATTTCCAAATTTTTTTTTTTTTTTTTTTTTGTGATCACATGTGCATGAGTAGTTTTTTAATCCTGTAGGACTGGGAGCAAAATTTTTCAGTAATATGACAGTGTTCTGATATAGAAATGAACCTCACTGTAAGAACATGTATGCTCACTGATTATTGGTCTGCATAAGAAGTCCCAGCTCTCAGATTATTCTCTCATATAAAACACAAATGGGTTCTTAGCTTGCCATCTGTTGGAAGTCATTCTTACTTTTTAATTTTTTTGTAATGTGTGTTGCTTGAAGTCATAAGAAGTAGATTGTCTCAGCGTTAAGTGGTGCCCTGCTTTTGGTGAGAAGAATTTTTGTGGATAGAAATTAAGAATGTCAAAATTTTACTTGGACATTGCGCCTACTCTTCATCTGATTTTTAACTGCCAAGGGTTTTTTGATAAATTCCTAATGTATACACAAAAGCTAGGAAATATATCTGCACTTATCAGGGAAGGCTAGGCATGGATCATCTCCCCATAGGAGAATAGTTGAGTCAGTGAAAAAAAATCAGTTTCTGACCTTTGAATCATTTCCGTCCTCCAGTAGGATTTGAATTTCTAATCCACAACATTATTTTTTAGCCAAGGAGCAGCAGCCTAACTCTACAGCCACAGTGATTCTCCTGTCTTTACCTAATCATGAGTTGTACACCCGAAAAATTGTTCAGTCTATTCATCTATAGAGGTGAACAGATCTCTTGCTTTTGCTCTTCCTATTGCTACATCATTAGGCTTTTCATTTGTTTATCCACAGTATTCATCATCCGAAGTGTCCGATGAGGAAAAAGGAGAGAAAATTGCACATAAGAAACAGAGGGCTAGAACAAAATCATCATCCTCTTACTCAGATGTAAGATTTGATTTGTGATGTGTAATATACTGGCTGTTTATATTAAGGATGTTGTGACTGCTGACATGAGTATGAAAGATGTGCTTGGTAACATAGAGAATAATGTGGTTGTTAACATTGAGAATGATGTACCTGACAATGCTGAGCATGAAGATATGGCTGTGAAGGAAGAGTGTGGCTGTCAACATCAAAAATGATCTGACTGAAAAAAATACAAAACTAGGATTTGAGGTTTCAACACTTCATTTGTAAATCTTGGACATGTTATCTTGTATTCATAAAACTTTTAGGCTAAAAATTTGAAAACATACGTTTTTTTTACTGCATGTTTTTGTTTTGTTCTTTGTCTTTTTGTTTTCCACGGAACTGCTGACTTTAATTTATGATTAATTCAACATAGATTAGAGATATTGAATTGTGTGAATAATAGGTTTTTATAATTTATTTATATTCATGGCAATGTATCAAACCGCTATTTCCACCCTAGAGTTGGCTGATTCCTATGTCCTGTCTGCAGGCAATTAAGAATGGTAAACATGTTTCTGATGGCCAGCATAGGATTTAAAAGTCCTCAACAGTTGCTTTTTGATCTATTCAGGATATGAGTGACGAGAGTGAGGACATGTTCTCTGATAAAAAGAAAAAATCTAAATCCGATGAAGACGAAGATGAAGATGAGGAGGGAGAGAGTGGTGAGGTCTCGGGAGAGGAGGAAGAAGATGAGGAAAAAGAAAAAGCTGGGGTAAGATCAGATATAACTGAGATTTGGTAGGTCCTTTAGACTGATTTTTTATTAGAAATTTTTTTTTTTACTCAGTCTTGGGATATCATCTTATGTCATAAATATTCTCCTGAATCATGGCTAAATGAGTGAGGAGACTTATCAGATCATTGTAGTCAGATAATGTTATAGATTGATATTTTGCCATGCATTTTAGAAGTTATCTATGTTCAGTGAAAGTTTCCCCTGGAATTACATGAAAAATGCTCATAAATGTTCAAAGCCTAATATTGATGAGACAGTTTTTCACCATCCACTATGTTTCTTTAGATTTGCTACATTGACAGTAAAGTGATGTCGTAATCATCACTCATAAAGTCACTTAAGCTGCTCAGCCATGTTTAAGTAAAATTAGTGAAATCAAAATTGGCTTATTTTATTGCTGAATAATGGCTGTCCAGTTGGATGAAAACAGTGGTAGGTCAATGGTCATCTCTGAATGGCACTCCCTGGTTACTAAGGAACTCTTAAGAGCATGGTTGGCTTACTGAGAATGATTTATATGTTGGTTGTTGGATAAAACTATATAGCATAATGGCCTGGTTCAGCATCTCCATGTGACAAAAGGCTTGGCTATATGACAGCTGAAATCACATTGTGAACAAAGGCAGAAAATGGCTTGTCTGCATTTGAGATGCATCAAAAGTTAATTGATCTTTTCTCCTGCCATTATTGACATCTTTGTTATACTTATTTGTTGCACAGTAATGACCTATGTTGTATGAACTGTGAATGTATTCCACGATGTAAACAAAAAAACAGAGGTCTCCACCATACGACAGTTCATAGTGTTAAATAAACAGTGCGTTGATGGCCACCTTGTAATGACAAGGAAATTACATACAAATCCACTGGATAGAAGAATAAGAGATAATCAGAGATGGACACTGAGATATGTTTTTATTCTTTACAGCCATCAGGGGGTCGAGACTTTGCCTCGGAGCTGGCCGCCCGCATCGGTGCCGCTGTCCCCAAACCTCCGCCGGCACTAGGAGGGGAGGGAAGTGAAGGAGAAGATGAGGGATGGGGAGAAGAGTCCATGGGAAAAAGTCGTAAGTGAATTGTTGTGCTCTTTCTGTCTGATCTGATTATCTGCCTGTCTTTCAATTTTCTTCCCTCTTCTCTTTATCCCTCTTCTGTTACTTTCTTCTTCTCAGACTTCAGTCAGAAATCCAACTTTCTGGTCGCCAACAATTTTTTTGTTTTTGCCCAATCAACCGTCAACTTTTTGTCACTCCACTAGGGGATCAGGGATCATTATTTTTTAGTTCTTATTTTTGTGTGACACAAGCCTGGCACAATGAGCGAGAAACCCAAAAATACGATAATTTCGTGCATACTTTTGATAAGAGTCACCCCAGTCTTTTAGTGGCTACTTTCGAAGAGCAAGGCCTAATGATAATGATCAGCACTTGAATGCTATGAAAAAACAACACATGATGTGATGAAAGAATAAACTTGAGCATGCGGAGTCATTCCCTGGCACACATTATTGTAGATCTAGACAGACTGATGCTTATGGGGCATACCCCCCCCCCCCCACACCCCCTCCCCACCACCACCATCCAAATCTTTCACTTTTTTATTTATTTGTTTTTTTCTATTGATAAATCATCACCAATCTATATTCTAGTGGAAATTTGCAAAGCCCTGTAATAACATAGGACTTAGTGTCTTTGAGAGCAGTCACATGACTGAGGAATTGGACTCGCATGATATTCTCTGCATATGATCAGCAGGTCTTGACCAGTGATGAGCGTTCAGACATCTCCACACCATATTAACAAACTCACGTGTGAGCAACATTCCTTCCCTCCTTCCTTCCATCATTCCTTTTCACTTTCTTTCCTGCTCCATAATCTTTACTTTGTCACAGTCAGCTCTCGTTTCTTTGATTGAGTTTTTGTTTGAAAGTTGATTATATAGCCAAGTAACATGTTGATCATCACATAAGGAAACTGCACTGACATGATGGGAACAAAAATAGGTACCAGAAATTTTTGGTTTGAAAAAAAGAAGTCAAGGTAATCATACCATAGTGTTTAAACTACGTGCTTTATTTCAATAGCAAACACACATGCTAGTATAGAGCTGATTCCTCAAATCACTGATGGCCTAGCCTTAACATGTCCAGGGATTGTATGCGATACAAAACTTATAGGACTTTGGATCGTAACATTCTATACTTAAGAAGAGAAAATGTAAATAATACTGAGTGACCAGATTCAAAATTGGAGAAAACTGCAGTTATTGATGACACCTATATATTGATTTAACTAGATGTTAAAGTTCTTATTTTTATTTTACTTCTTCTGTCTTACATGTAGTTCATGCATTCAATGTGCCTTTGAGGTGAATATCTCAGTGGCTGTTTATATAGGACTGATGGAATAATCAACACAGCTCTAGTCTTGGGAGAATGGCAGGGTGTGTTATATATGTTGAAAACTTTATAGATATGACCCAGTACCAAATGCATTTTCAGTTCTCATTTTCGGTGCAAACTCAGTCTGGTGCTGTTCGAATCATCGCACTAACCCACAACTCCATTTGTGTTGTACTTGATAAATATAGCAATTGATTCTGCACGGCCGAAGTCTCCGGTGGTCCAGTTGACGCAGTCATCTGTTTTGGAGTATTTGAAGACGGGAAATCCGTCTTCTTGTTCCCATGCACAGGGCCCAGGGTTCTGGTCGATGGCGACGAACCATCCGCAGTCTTTGGGACACCCACCATATTGCTGGTTGATGAAGAAATGTCGCTCGATTACATCGTCGCCTTTAATGCCGAAAAAATTCATGGGCTTATGCGTTTTCAGATTTGTCCAGGTGGAGTTCTTGATCTTGGATTGTTGGAACCAGTTGAGGTAGTCGCTGTTTGTCCCATCAAATATGATGTGTTTGACCGCAATGCTGTTATCATAGATAACAAAGGCTACCTCCGCAATGTTGCCCCAGTGGTCGAGAACTTCACCATTTCTATAGTGGTGGTAGCAGGGCGATGAGGAGACAGGCTGAAAGTGGATACCATTGTCATCGTTAACTTGTTCCTACTAAAAGACTTTTGCAGATGATTTTTTTCTGACTAAAGTAAGATGTGATTTTCACTGCCAATTTTTCTTGGTGGGAGGGGGAAGAGATTGTTACATTATAGACAGATGAAATATTTGTCTTGATATACATATAGAAAATTTGTATCTCGGGATGTTTGTGGTCATATAAACATACTTAGGCCAGCAGACTACAGAAGATGGAAAAAGCTGTGAAGAAATAAGAATGTGTACTGGAAACAAAATCGCGTTTCACATCCATGAAGTGTGAAGTGCTATATATATTCGGTCTCGCTGTATAGATTAGAGACTTGGACTCTGAACAAAAATCTGGAGAAAAAAATAGAGGCCTTTGAAGTGTGGATATTCAGATGCATGGGAGGGATTAGTTGGACAGAAAGAAAAACCAGCAAGGATGTTTGTACTGTGCTAAAAATCAAACCTACACTACTGACATTCATTCATTTGAGGTTCCGTGTCTACAAAGAGGTTGGAGATCATGACACACCATCTTTCTCGGTCTAATGCAATCTCGCAGCACTCATTCATTGTTCTCCCAGTCATCTCTTCAATATTCTTTAGCCGGCTTTTTCGTCTTCTGCCTCTTCCTCTTTTCCCTTCGACTTTTCCTTCCACAATTTCTTTCTGGATGTTTTCATGCCTTCTTGTATGGCCATAGTACAAGAGCTTTCATCTTTTTATCGATTCTAGAAAGATTTTCTTCTTCAGACCTTAATCTTCAAGAACCTCTTTATTTGTCTTCTTGGCGTTCCACGAGATTTTTGCCCATTCTTCTATATCAATCCATTTCTCCAGGCTGGAGAAACACTACTGACAATAGTTCAAAAAAGGAAATTGTAATATTTTGGTCACATCAGACAACACAACACCATCTGTAAGGATATACTGGAAGGGAAGATCGAGGGAAAACGAGCAAGAGGAAGACAGCGAAGAATGTGGATGGATGACATCAAGGACTGGACAAATCTATCTTTGGAGGAATGTATCAGGAGAGGATAGAAAGAGATGGCGAATCATTTCATGTCGACCTTGAAAGAGATGACACAGAGACAATGACGATGAAACATAGGGAAATAGGAAAAAGTAGTGACCGTAGTGGGCACAGAAGGTAATTGTAGTACAGTGGTTTCCGCCTAAGAACCCTCCGCCTAAGAACCTGCCTCTGCCGCGAAACGGAATTTTTCTTCTGTAATTTGCCCCTCTAAGAACCTGCTCGGGGTGCTCCCAAAATAAAAAAAATCTGCCTAAGAGCCCGGTGTCTGGCAAGGCACCCGAGTATTTATAGTATAATTCCACATCATACTGTCCACTTGAGAGAAACACGTAGTGTTAGATATGGAATAAAATGGGGACAGGGGTGGAGAGAACAGGTAGACAAAGGAATGGAAGTGATGGTTGATGTATGACTGCGTAATCAGGCCACGTTGTTGACTAATACGTAACCATCTCTTTGTGTGACAACATGTGGGACAGCACCTGTGATTGGCTTTGTGGATAAGGAGGAGTAAGTTTAGCCTCCTGGCTGGTCAGCAGTTCTGCTACTTCGGTCGGTCTGGAAGCACTTGGGTCACTCGTGCGGGGTAGCATAGCAATATCATGTTTTCAACAGTGATACCGTTATGTGAAAACTCGAACGGCGTTTAAACAGTGGGCAGTATTAATGTAATTATATGCTGAAAAAGATCAGGAATTGCTATATCTACTTCTAACATGCACACAGGGAAGAAGGCTGCACTTGTTCGCATAGATAAATCTTTAACTAACAGTAACAATCAATTGATCATAGTATTGAAGACAGTCGATGGTCAGATGGGTTGCGTAACTTTTCAATCCGCCTAAGAACCCATCTGCCTAAGAGCCTGCTTTTCTTGTTTCCCGACGACCGGGTTCTCAGGCAGAGACTACTGTAATAGTAAGCGGTAGGTACATAGATAGACTGACAGAAAGATAGAGAAAGAGGGATGGTTGATATATACAGGGATAGACAACTAGACAGACAGAACATCAGGTAGGTAGGTAGATAGGTAAATAGGTAGGCAAATAGTAGGTAAGTAGGTAGGCAGATAAGTAGGTAATTAGGTAGAAGGTAGGTTGATAGGTGGGTGGGTAAGTAGGTAGTAGGTGGATAGACTGATGCAAGATAAATGGATGGATAAGCGAATGGATGGTATGGTCGAATGGATGAAATGATAGAGGACTAACCTCTTTGCATCCTGGTTCAACATTCTGTGGAACTCCTGCACCATTCAGATAAGCCAGATAGACCTCAGACCTCACATACGTCAGCCCTTTGAAGACCATTCGCCACTCCTTCTGGCCCGTATTGAACAGATCAAAGTACTCGGCTCCAAACACCTGCAATGCAGACGCCAATTACTGAACTATGAATCAGGGAACAGAGTGACAGAAAAGGAGGTTGGAGGGGGGGGGGGGGGGGGGAGGGGAGGGGAGTCCTTCCCCATTCATCAAAATTCATATACTGCAGTTTGGATTTTGAGCAAAAATAAGTTGTTGTTTTTTTTTCCCATGTGACATCTCGTTTGAACTCACCCTCATTCGTGAGCTTTCCCTTTCTTCCTTATTGATTCTTTCAGTTATAAGTTAGCCCCTGTTTCCTCCTCATACCCCCCTCCTCCCCTTTTATCATCGGTTCAGTGGTCACGTTTAAACTGTCACTTTATAGTCACTTTATAGTGATAGTTTGAGTTAAAATCAAGTGGCTTTTAGTATTATATTGTAGAAAGGACTGATAATATCGCGCATGCCGAATGTGGAGCCATGCCCATGAGGGCAAGAAACCTAGTTAGCATGAAAACCTCCATCGTGCGCTCGCCCGACACAATAGGCTGTTGTTATTATCTTACTATGTGATCATTATTTCAAGATCAAATGAAACTCACTCTGTCATTATCTCACGATAGTAAGTTTATTGAATTCTATGCTTGCTATAGCTCTCGATAGTAAAAAAAAAAAAAAAAAAATTATGAAACCATTTACTATATATTCATATATTGACAACACTCCATCTAAGGTAAAGGATGCCAAGTATAAAAACACTAAGTCTAGCCCTCATGGCCATGGCACGCAGCATCCAGTGTAGGCACACAAGACACGGGGTGTTTTGTTAAGGTGACGTCACCAGTCTGCTCTCCAGTATAATACTGGAAGGTCCTTGGTTAAAATAAACTTGTGTCATTGTTTTATGTTTTTAATCTGCCTAAGTCTGATTTTAAAATACGAGAGCCAAAGCACAGATTTGCCAGTCATTTCGACATGACTAGAACCTGAAAAGTGGACATGTTTGAGAAATTTTTCAAGATGTGTTCACTTTTCAGTTTCCTAGAATGCCGAGATGATTGGGAAAACAGCGATTTGTTTCGCGTGCTTGAAAAAAATGAGATTTAGATTGAATAGAAACAAACATCAGTGGCATTTTTCTGTGACATCAGAAGACGTTCATTTCTAACCCTATCATTTTCTTCAGTTTTGAAGTGAGCAGAGCTGCTAATGCTTGCAAATTTATCATAATCATTATGATTTTTGGGGATTAGTTACGACATGTTCTGATTTTTTTTTATGATTAATGTCTAAAAGTAAAATATTGGTCATTTTTGTGATGCAGCTAGAACTAGATAATTCGAGGGCCGAAAACTCTCATGAGCATAATAGAACAAGATTGTTAATATGCCAGCAGGCTTAAGTTTTAATACTTATGGATAAAAAGTTTACTTGATAATAATAGTTCAGTTTTGAGGAAAACCAACTTAAGATACATTCTGACTGGCCGCAAAACAATTATTTTCTGCTGTGTGACACCCAACATGTTCTTAGTTTTCATTACATCAAACCTAAAACAATTTACAACCAAATTTTTTTTTTTTTTTTTTTTAAAGTCAGCTCACGATTGACAAAGCAAAGATCAGTGGAAGAAATTAGGACATATTAGACCTACCTTTAAGTAGTTTGAAAAAAAAGTAAAAAAAAAATAAATTCTAGTGGCCAGAATCAAACAGACATAATTTATGTCAGATTTGTTATATTTTTATAATTTCATCAATCTAGAAAAAAATGACGTAGGATAAATATGTGGAATCATGACATGTATCCAATTCTGAGAAAAGAATAGGCTGAGTATGAAATAGGCTAACCAGCCTCTAGACATCAGAAAGACAAGACAGGTGAAATCTTACTGAAGTGTTCTGTGCAAACAGGAAGCAGGCCAGAGCCAGAGAGAGATAAACTGCCATTTTGTGTGTCCTTGATTCACCAAGAACTACTCTGGGACTTGGTTGTCATTAGGCCACTGCTGAATCCTTTGTCACCAGATAGCTAGTAATGGAAGCGCTTATGGTGATCAGTTAGGAACTGTAGTTTGAAATTTTAACCCTTTTTCTATGTTGAACGCATATCAGATTTAGACCTCATTTTTTGCATATTCCTCACTTTATCTGAAGATGAATTTTACCATTTTTGCCATATATCAGAAAATGTACAACTGCTTTTTCCCCTCAAAAGAACAGCCATCATAATATCATTTTTAGAACTGATTTTGAATAGCAATGATCCATGGGTGTGATAGGGTTAATGCAGTCAGTTATACATCATCTTGGTCAGTGAGTGTACATTGCATAACATAAGTGGACGGGGGACAGGTGGGCACATTCTCAGCTTGATAAGATGTGGTTTTCAGTGCTAGGAATTGTAACTGTGGTCTGCCAGAACTGCAGTGTCCTGTCACACCTTTTTTTTTTTTTTTTTTTTCGCTTTTTTTTTCACCTTTTCCCTCTTTTTTTTTTTATTTCTTATTAGTTATCTAATTACCAGCTGACGGTCTTTGTGTGTGTGTTTTCTTTTTCTTTTTTTAAAGATACTTCTACAAAATGATGAACATAAGCGAACAAAATTAGGAAAGGCGTCGCGAAAAAAGAACGACAGAAAAGACTACTAGCAGCTCCTACATCGAGGATCCTCACCGAAGCTAAATCCTTTTCTTATGGTCCAAGTTCGAGTACTGTGAACCTTACTGACGATACTCTTGACGTTGATACAGTTTCTTTTTTGTCCAAAGGCTTAGGTTTTTGTCCCTCTAGTAAAGACTTAAACCACCATCAGTTGCTTTTAGATACTCGTACTTTTACGCGCAGGATGAGATTCCGTTTTCATTTTGAGGAAACAAAATCTGAAAACCAATCAATTCCTCCTATATTGTATGTCTCTAGGAAATGGACTCCATCTGCAGGCAAAAATCAAGCCCTGGATTTATTTTGTAATAGCCTTGAAAAAGAAGTCATGATCTCACTGCTCCTCAGAGCATTGTTAGGGATAATCTGAGTACTGCCTAACGCCATGCACTTACCAAACTCAAAACAAACAAAGAAATTGTAAGAGAAGCAGACAAGGGTGGCTGTATTGTATTGTTAAAGAAATCCGTTTATGATCCTTAAATGTTGGATATGTTAGCTCGCCCTACCACTTACAAACCTCTCTCGGAAGACAGATCTAAACAACACTTTAAGATGATCGCACAGCAGATTGTCAAACTCAAATAAAATTGGAGTAATGTCTGACCAGTTGAAGGACAATATATCAATAGAAGACATAAAAACTCCCTATTTTTACGGCCTTCCTAAACTTCATAAACTGAACCTCTATAATAACTTAGAAACTCAAACTCTCTCTTTCAGAGGCATAGTCTTCTCTATCTCAAGTCCCAAAACAAAAGCCTCTTATTTCCTAGATTATAATATTTTGAACCCATTTCAACCCGTTTTTTGCGAACAAACTTATTGTAAGGATGCGATAAACCTTTTGTCCAGTATTACTGATCTAAGTAGCTCAGCAACTATTCTTTGCTCCTCCACACTAATTGCCG